>LR990615.1:26584439-26774152 GCA_905147815.2 Phalera bucephala
GTTCACAGACTGCAGACTTCTTTGAGCGACGGTGTGAACACCGTAATTAATATAATCAAATCCAAAACCAAGCATAACACTGCAAGACCTCAAGACACCGTGAGCTCATTCTGCGTAGATCGGACCAACAACAACAAAAATAATTAAGAAGTTTGAGGGTACCTCGGAACAACTATGCCTATTGGACGTCTAACACCTCAGTCCCTCCCGTGACCATGGGTGCTGCAAAGCACTCGAAACGTCGGGAACTAAAAATAAAAAAAAAATATACCGCGATAAAATCCGTAAAATAGTTTTATTTCATGTGTAATATTCGCGTAAATCGAAGAACTCAATATATTCATCCATTTCTTGCGGCGGGATTCGTCTAGGGCATCCATAAGGTTACGCGATGTTTTTGAATCAGAGGTTGACAGGAAATTCTGGTATGCTTCTTCAGCTTCCTCTGTCCATCCTGGTATGTAATCCTTACGGAAACCCCTGGGTATGTGACGTTTGGCCGTTGCGATGATGGCCTTACAGAATCTCTCGTAGTTGTCTACTGTCGGTTTGATCCAGCGAAGAATTGTGTCCATTTGGCTGCTGAAAGCATTCCAGTTGGCTTTTGAGAAATTCCAGCGGGCTTTAGGGACGGAATCAACCAGAGGGATTTCAAGGCCAACAGTTATTAGAGCTGGTCGGTGTTGGCTGTTCGGAAAGTTATTTAAGATTCTCCGAGTGGTGGGGAGCATATTGCCGCAATGGTCTTGGGATACAAAGCAAAGATCAGGATTAGTGTCGCTCTTCCATCTGGCAGAGTAAAAGGACCCTTTATCCTTGGGATCAAAAATTAGATGGATGTCTTCTCTGTCTGCCCAGTCCGAGAGAGTCTCTCCATTTACATCATTCGAAGAGTATCCCCATGACGTGTGATGACTATTGAAATCGCCAAGGTAGACGGCAGGGTGGTCGCGCGTTGGGATGGGAGGATTTGAGAACACGTTGTTCGGTGGCTTGTATACTGATGTTAATATTATATTTGAAATTTGAACAGTGATTATCTCTAAGTTATTCATACTTTTAGTTTCTATTATCTTGTATTCACTTAGAGAATATTTGATATATACTGCGAAACCATAAATAGGGGAGTAATTTAAAACCAGGAATATTACCACGTTTTTCAAGTTGCGCAGGATCGTTGATGTGGTGTTCTTGTGTGACAATGATGTCTATGTCATAATCGACGGCCTATCTAGATAGGTACTACTACATTTAGATTGTGACGATCCTTCGACGTTGATCTGAAGAATACGTGCTGAGGGCCCGATTCTCCTAGTCCGAGGGCTCTGAGAAGAACCTTTTGTTTGGTGGCTCTGAGAAGGGCCTTTTCTAGATCGCATTATTAAAAGCTCGCTGAGAGATCCTAAGGGACAGGTTCAGCGCGCCATATAGAGGTCGGAATACTTCAGCCGCACAAGTGCGTTGCCCGGGGTGGACCGCGAGGAGGTATATTCTGACCAATTCGTGGGGTGAGGTGAAGCAATGTTCTTTTTTCTTTTATCTATCTATATTTATCGCTATGCAAGATCCTTTGCGGGGTAGGCAGATAGTACCGAATTCCAACAGGTTATTTTCTACAGACCTCTATGGCTTCCTTTATTTTGGTACTTAACTATTTTATTCTTAAAAGATCGAAATCTGTCGGATCTTTTGTTCGGATGGAGGTATCCAGAATATTATTATCTCTTCCAGTCCGCACTGACGCTGTGACCCGTTCTCTCTCACCTCGATTTATGAAAGGAAATCTTTATTTAAAAGTGTGTCAGTTTCATTTCTTTGTTCTCTGTACAGGCTGAAAACAAAAGTGTGTTTAGTTATTATTCCCTTTATTTTTAAAAATGGCCTATGCACAACCAATTTGACGTTACAGTAACGATGTCGAGAAAATGTGCTATCACGTTCATATTCATTAAGTAAATTTGTAGTGTGAAATGAATGACATATATCACAAATAAATAGCATTACGCTAAAGTTTATCTGTCTGTGCTAAGCCCTGTGATATGTAGGCGAGCCGATTGCCGATCATATGAAGCACAATTTTACTATGGTAAATTTATCTAAACTACTCGAGTTAAAACTTTAATTACTTATCTTAATGAAATGATTTGGTAGTTGAAAAGTTAAAATTGCCTCAGTGCAAAAGACGCAGTGGTGTACTACACCACGATAAGAAAGCCATGGAGTTGATAACTTAGTTTTACTTAACTTTGAAGTGTATAAATTTCAACTTAGTTTGGTGAAAAAGACTGTTGTTTTGTATTCTTGAAGAATATATAGAATACATAAAAGAATGAGGGCCTATTATACTGAAATCTTGCTTTGTTCGTTTTTAGTGAATACTAGCGACCCGCTGCGGCTTTGCACGTGTGAATTATATACATAAACCTTGCTCTTGAATCACTCCGTCCATTGGTAAAATCCGTTCGTTAGTAAATGAGGTTATCGCGTTCAGACATACAGACGGGGCGGGGGGACTTTGTTTAATAATATGTGCTAATAGTGATAGTAGTTGGAACTAACACTCCTTTGATAGTGAAGAATAACCTACCACGTAGTCTACCACGACATCTACATATTTATATGGATATGACAGGTGCCAGGTGACACTATAACACTTCGACAAACTTGTCAATAATATGTCATAAGAAACCATCTTATAATCAAAGTACAAATGAAAACCTTATGGTCTGCCTTCTTTAGGCCTTCGTCCTTTTCTAGGTAACGACTCTGGCACGATCTTGGTCCAACTGCCATTATCCCGCCTTATCAAGTGTCTTAGTCATAATAAATTAGCGTATACTGCGCCAAATAAAACTCACAAATCGATTATGAGAGAGATTAGGTTATACTCACCACGTGGACCCAGTGCAGATTGGTGGAGTTAGGCTTGTGGCCACCTGCTGTTAGAACTTATCAAGTCGTTTATAAGAGCTTAAACTAAGCTTAACGATGACCACATTCAGTGGTAACCGGGACCAACGGTTCAACATGTGTTCTGAAGTACGAACACGCTCGAATATGAAAATGCATCAAACATTTTTGTTAGACAAATTAAATAAATAATGAAATATATTTCTATTTGCAAATATGTTCCAATGTGAATGTGTGAAAGGGATACATTACCGCCGATAATGGGGTGCGCAGTAAATCTGTAGGATCCGTCGGTGCCGTGATGGGTTCCGCCTGCGAAATATCCATTGCCCACGTCGCTACGGCTTAGGTTATTGGACCTGGTTTGATAGCCAGATTTCCGTTCGTTGCGTAAGCTATTATTTATAAAAAATGATTGAGTTTTGACTCTTAAGTGGGGCATAATGCACGGGGTGATCACGAGGTCATGGGTTCGAATTGTATAAAGTGTCCTTTTTAATAGAAAACTTTTAAGTAACAGTAATTCGGAGACTGAAATTATGGTAGGTAAATGCCAACAGCCTTTTATTATATGAAATAAAACTATTTTTTCGGATTTTATCGCGGTTTATTTTGATTTTTAAGTTCCCGGCGTTTCCAGTGCTTTGCAGCACCCATGGTCACGGGAAGGACTGAGGTGTTAGACGTCCAAAAGGCATAGTTGTTCCGGGGTACCCTCAAACTTCTTAATTATTTTTGTGTTTGTTGGTCCGATCTACGCAGAATGAGCTCACGGTGTCTTGAGGTCTTGCAGTGTTATGCTTGGTTTTAGATTTGATTATATTAATTACTGGATCCCAAGACGATGGAAGCACCCAGCCATCTTCTCTATTGAAATTAGGATGTTTTTTAATTTCAATAGCCTCGCGAACCATCCTTGGTAGGAATCGGTGTTCTTTCACGAGGATTTGTGGTCTATCAAATCTGATGTTATGGCGGGTGCGGTCAAGGACATGTTCACAGACTGCAGACTTCTTTGAGCGACGGTGTTTTAGGTCAGCTATGTGTTCTTTAACTCGAGTTTTTACTGGTCTTTTTGTTTGTCCTATGTAAGAGAGACCACGTTCACAATCAAGCTTGTATACTCCTGCATCTTGAAGAGGGATGTGACACTTGACAGATGGTAAAAACTGACTGATCTTCTTTGGCGGCTTATAAAATGTTTTAATTGAAGCACGCTTCAATATGTAGCCAATCTTGTCTGTGACTCCTCTTATGTAAGGTAGTAGAACAGGGAGACGCTCGACTGTGGCTGGTTTCACTCGGTCACTGTGACGTTGGCGTGGGACTCGAAGCTTATTGTCGTGCAGGACTTGCTTGACATGTTGAAGCTCGGCAGCCAGATGTTTCTTGTCACAGATCCCTTGTGCTCTCTGAAACAAAGATTTACCCACAGTAGCTAACTGTGATGGATGGTGGTGAGATTCACCGTTTAAGTACCTATCAGTGTGGGTCTTTTTTCTATAAACCGTATGGCTTAAGGTGTTGTTGGGGTTACGGATTACTGAGACATCTAGGAAAGCTAGGGAATTGTTTGCCTCCAACTCCATTGTAAACTGAATTTTAGGGTTAATGGAGTTAAGATGATTAAGGAATACATTAATTTTGTCAGATGGTAATATTGTGAAAGTATCATCTACGTACCGCTTGTAGAAACTTGGCTTTACAGGTGAGGTACGAAGGGCTGTCTCCTCAAAGTCTTCCATGAATATATCGGCAACAATGGGAGATACAGGGGAGCCCATCGCCACACCATCTACTTGCTTGTAGAACTGCTCCTTCCACAGTAGGTAGCCAGATGTAAGGCAGTGTCTCAATAGTTCTGAGTATTCCGCTGGCATGTTGTTCTCCGCTAGTTTCCTTTCTACAATTTCGACACAGTCTTGTACAGGTAAGCATGTGAATAGTGACTGGACATCGTAACTGACCATAGTTTCATTGTCAGTGAGATGTAGATTTTTGATCTCACTAACAAAATGGTATGAATCCTTAACATGTGCTCTTGTGTGTCCTCTGAGTGGCGAGAGCATTTTCGCTACGTGCTGAGCCAATCTGTAGGTTGGTGTGTCGATTTGGCTAACAATTGGACGTAGGGGAGCATTCGGTTTATGAATTTTTGGGAGCCCATACAACTGTGGTGGTTTTGCGCACGAAGGTATTAGTGATTTGACTTCCAGATTCAATGTTTCGGAGTGTTTCTTTATTAAATCATTAGATTGTTTTAATATACTGGTGGTTGGGTCTGTCTTGACCTTTTTGTATGTGTTTGCATCCGATAAAAGTTCTTGTATTTTGACATTGTAATCTGACGTATCCATTATGACCGTAGCATTACCTTTATCCGCGCGGAGAATAGTGATATCCTTTCTATTGCGTAAGGTTTTCAACGCTAAATATTGATTTTTAGGAAGATTTAGTTTGGGCACTGAACTTCGACGTAACATGGATGACACATCCTGACGTATTGCCTCCGAATCTTCCCTCCCTATACTATTTTTGGATAGGACGTCTTCAACGGCGCTGATAATTTCCTCATACGGTATCCTTCGAGGTGTTACAGCATAATTTAAACCTTTAGATAGGACTTTTACGAGGTTTCATCCAATGTTTGTTTTGACAGATTGATGACTGCGCGTGATTCGTTGTCTATGGTGCACGGTTGCGTTTCGTTACACCGTAATGATTTGTTCTTGACATTTGATTTAGTTGTTAATTTATTATATTTTATTATGTGTTTATTTTTGCATTCATTATATTGAGGCGCTCGTAGCGCTGTGCGACCGCGGTGTTCTTACCGATCACCAAGGTTAAGCAGCGTTCGACTCGGTCGGCCTGAGATGGGTGACCGTTTGTGGCATTTTCATATTTGAGCGTCTCCGTGCTTCGGAAGGCACGTTAAGCCGTTGGTCCCGGTTACCACTTAATGTGGTAGTCGTTAAGCCGAGTTGGAAGCCTTAAAAGGCGGCTTGATAAGTTCCAACAGCAGGTGGCCACAGACCTGCCTCCACCAATCCGCACTTGGTCCGCGTGGTGGAGTATGACCTAATCTCTCTCACCTCGATTTGTGAGAGAAGGCCTTTGCCCAGCAGTGGGCAGTATAGGCTGATATTATTATATTTAGATGTTTCACGCTTATTTAAAGTATCAATGCCTTTATTAAAATCAAATGTAGTTAACACTGTCTTTAATTCATTGGATGAAATCTCTATATTTCTGCTGAGGTGGTGTAGATCGGAACGCGTTTGATGAATCACCGTTCGTAACAACTTTTTACTTGCCTGGTTTAGGATCTTAGCGCTTCCTCGTATGCCTTTCTTGGTGGATATCTTGACACACGTAGGAATGAGATTGTAGTCTCTGCATCTCTTCAAGAAATTTAAGGATGTTGTAAATCTTGCGCGCTTAGTCTTGAGATCTTCTAACCGGCGTATTTTATTTGCGATTTCCAGTCCGTACTGGTTCACATACTGAGTTCTTAGATTTACGCGAATATTACACATGAAATAAAACTATTTTTTCGGATTTTATCGCGGTTTATTTTGATTTTTAAGTTCCCGACGTTTCGAGTGCTTTGCAGCACCCATGGTCACGGGAAGGACTGAGGTGTTAGACGTCCAAAAGGCATAGTTGTTCCGGGGTACCCTCAAACTTCTTAATTATTTTTGTGTTTGTTGGTCCGATCTACGCAGAATGAGCTCACGGTGTCTTGAGGTCTTGCAGTGTTATGCTTGGTTTTAGATTTGATTATATTAATTACTGGATCCCAAGACGATGGAAGCACCCAGCCATCTTTTCTATTGAAATAAGGATGTTTTTTAATTTCAATAGCCTCGCGAATCATCCTTGGTAGGAATCGGTGTTCTTTCACGAGGATTTGTGGTCTATCAAATCTGATGTTATGGCGGGTGCGGTCAAGGACATGTTCACAGACTGCAGACTTCTTTGAGCGACGGTGTTTTAGGTCAGCTATGTGTTCTTTAACTCGAGTTTTTACTGGTCTTTTTGTTTGTCCTATGTAAGAGACCAACCACCAGTATATTAAAACAATCTAATGATTTAATAAAGAAACACTCCGAAACATTGAATCTGGACGTCAAATCACTAATACCTTCGTGCGCAAAACCACCACAGTTGTATGGGCTCCCACAAATTCATAAACCGAATGCTCCCCTATGTCCAATTGTTAGCCAAATCGACACACCAACCTACAGATTGGCTCAGCACGTAGCGAAAATGCTCTCGCCACTCAGAGGACACACAAGAGCACATGTTAAGGATTCATACCATTTTGTTAGTGAGATCAAAAATCTACATCTCACTGACAATGAAACTATGGTCAGTTACGATGTCCAGTCACTATTCACATGCTTACCTGTACAAGACTGTGTCGAAATTGTAGAAAGGAAACTAGCGGAGAACAACATGCCAGCGGAATACTCAGAACTATTGAGACACTGCCTTACATCTGGCTACCTACTGTGGAAGGAGCAGTTCTACAAGCAAGTAGATGGTGTGGCGATGGGCTCCCCTGTATCTCCCATTGTTGCCGATATATTCATGGAAGACTTTGAGGAGACAGCCCTTCGTACCTCACCTGTAAAGCCAAGTTTCTACAAGCGGTACGTAGATGATACTTTCACAATATTACCATCTGACAAAATTAATGTATTCCTTAATCATCTTAACTCCATTAACCCTAAAATTCAGTTTACAATGGAGTTGGAGGCAAACAATTCCCTAGCTTTCCTAGATGTCTCAGTAATCCGTAACCCCAACAACACCTTAAGCCATACGGTTTATAGAAAAAAGACCCACACTGATAGGTACTTAAACGGTGAATCTCACCACCATCCATCACAGTTAGCTACTGTGGGTAAATCTTTGTTTCAGAGAGCACAAGGGATCTGTGACAAGAAACATCTGGCTGCCGAGCTTCAACATGTCAAGCAAGTCCTGCACGACAATAAGCTTCGAGTCCCACGCCAACGTCACAGTGACCGAGTGAAACCAGCCACAGTCGAGCGTCTCCCTGCTGTACTACCTTACATAAGAGGAGTCACAGACAAGATTGGCTACATATTGAAGCGTGCTTCAATTAAAACATTTTATAAGCCGCCAAAGAAGATCAGTCAGTTTTTACCATCTGTCAAGTGTCACATCCCTCTTTAAGATGCAGGAGTATACAAGCTTGATTGTGAACGTGGTCTCTCTTACATAGGACAAACAAAAAGACCAGTAAAAACTCGAGTTAAAGAACACATAGCTGACCTAAAACACCGTCGCTCAAAGAAGTCTGCAGTCTGTGAACATGTCCTTGACCGCACCCGCCATAACATCAGATTTGATAGACCACAAATCCTCGTGAAAGAACACCGATTCCTACCAAGGATGGTTCGCGAGGCTATTGAAATTAAAAAACATCCTAATTTCAATAGAGAAGATGGCTGGGTGCTTCCATCGTCTTGGGATCCAGTAATTAATATAATCAAATCTAAAACCAAGCATAACACTGCAAGACCTCAAGACACCGTGAGCTCATTCTGCGTAGATCGGACCAACAAACACAAAAATAATTAAGAAGTTTGAGGGTACCCCGGAACAACTATGCCTTTTGGACGTCTAACACCTCAGTCCTTCCCGTGACCATGGGTGCTGCAAAGCACTCGAAACGTCGGGAACTTAAAAATCAAAATAAACCGCGATAAAATCCGAAAAAATAGTTTTATTTCATGTGTAATATTCGCGTAAATCTAAGAACTCAGTAGCCTTTTATTATATTGAGACCTGATATTGTCGGTGATATGTGTGTGGATAGCACATTTCTTCAACCTGGGTTTGAATAATATAGGCGTAACGATGCTGTTTCTTTTTTCTTTTTAAAAAAAAAAAACGTAGCCCCACACTAGGATTTATTCCTGTATCGTGGGTGCGTTTACAAACATGAAAATTCACAAACAAATACCCAGACCGGAACAAATAATTGTGGATCACACAAAGATTTGTCCCGTGCGGGAATCGAACCCGCGACTATTAGACACAGTGAGCGGAGCGGCTTAAGCTCTTAACCACTGCGCTAAATCGTCCGATAAATTATGTAGGTATCTTATACGTTGGTAGGATCTTGATCATTAACGCAGACGAGGTTGCCAGTGATGTTCGCAACACAATATTTTTTTTAGGTAGATAGACGGATACAAAGTGATCCTGTAAGTTTCTGATTGAGAGAGAGATTCCTTAAATAATTTTAATGACAGTTAAGAAATTTTTGGGTACAAGACAATGTTTAAAATAAAATGTGTCTGTTGATCGCTTTTTCTGTTTTGGCGTCATTCAAAAACCACCAAATACATCGATTTTGATAGACTACAACTAAGCAGTTTGATCGGAATCGCTTAGGAACGCACCAAAGTTACCTTTGGCTTGACTTTTTATATGTGGACGGGACTACTAAAAAATGATCAGGTTATCTTAGTTCTATCCAGGTTTCTAGTCAATTGTAATGTTTTTCAATACATTTGGTTCACGCGGGCGAATGTGTGGTTAAATTTTATTACAATATTGTATCCATATCAGAGTAACCCCAAGGTCCATTATACCCCCCAATGAATATTCACGATGTTGTGCGAATGATCCTAACTCGGGGTAATAAAATTAACGTATTAGTACCAAGTTTAAACAAGGCTTATAGATATCGCACCGATAACTTTGAGCCCATTACGCACTTTGCTAAAAGTTACAAGATAAAGTTATGTGTTAGCGAATAATTTTGAAGTGCCTTCGCTTTGTGTTTGCTGAATATATGAGTACCACGGAATAAAGAAGTTACTAGTCTTTTTTTATTCTGTTACCCCTACACTGGTGAGAGCCCAAGCACGAATAGATTGTCGTTATCGTAACGCTATCGTGCTGTCATGTATATTTATCTTGTAAATTTATGAAGTGTGAGAAGGATGGCGTTCATCATCAATTTAATAGAGTTTCGATATTAATCTGTTCGTGTTAGGCCCTTAGATTAATCCATCCGTATATGTTATCCTTTTCACACTACAGATTTCCTCAATAAACATGAATATGACGCCATGATTTCTCGATAACGTTACTATAACGTGAAATGACCCTTGCCAGATTGTATACTAAAAACCTTTTCATAAAAAACTTTTAGATATACGGCACACCCACTTGGTTATTACTGTAGCGACCTTCGTAATTGAATGGAACCTAATAAACCACCATTGGGCCAGGTAAATATAACATCATCAGCTTTCTATAACCCGCCGCAGGGCATAAGTGTACTCACTTTAGTGCCACTCTTCTATGTCATCTGTCATCTACCCACCGAGTCTTGGTCTGCCCACTCGTCTTTTACTATTTCTAGGCCAACATTCCGACAATATCTTATTTCATCTCTTGCCACTACTGATTAGTACTATAATAACATCGTCACGCCTTCGTTCCCCAAGCGGGGCTGGCAGAGGTGTATTCAGAATCAGAATCAGAATATTTTTATTCATGTAAACCATTACAGTATTTATGAATCGTCAGAAAAGTAACAAAGACTCTACCGCCACTTCGGAATGTCATTCCTGTGGAGAAGAAGGGCAGGAAACTCCACGGTTACTCTTTTAAAATAAATAAAATACATACTTTTTCATCTACATTCAGTTGTGGGGTATGGGAGAACAATGTAGGTTGGTCATCGGGTGAGTAAGTTAAAAGAACGAATAATACTATTTATGAGAATGGCTACATGGTTCCCTCATTTACAAAAAAAAGTACTCATTGTGTTAAATTAATAGAAGGAAGAGAGGGAATGTTAACTAACAACAGTTGAATAGGTTGTCATGACTCAAGTGGAGCTGGAATTAATACCACAATACCAGAATATATTATTTGTGGTGGGTTCTCGAATTCTTGTGCGGTGCCGACAAGGACATTGCGCAGCATACGCTTAAACTAAGTCACTGACAAAGCAATATAATAATATAATATATAATATTAGCCCTGAACTAAGAGGGTTTAGGCCATAGACCACCACGGTGGCCCAGTGCGGGTTGGTAAACTTCACACACCTTCGAGAAACCCTTTAGGCATGCAGGTTTTCTCATGATGTTTTCCTTCACTGTTAAAGCAAGTGATAGTTAATTATTAATACGCACATGTTTTCGAAAAGACGGAGAAGCGTGCCTAGGTTTAAACCCGAGACCATGTGAGTCCAATAGTCGAACCACTAGGCTATCACTGCAGGATGAACCAAAAAACACACACACACAGCCAAATATTTAATAGAAAATATTACACTGCACCAGATAATAAGTTAAATAATAAATTAATAGTAAAATGGGCACTTATGTGTTAACAGTAAAAAAACATTTTTAAAACAAGCTTGATATGCACTCATGTAATGGTGCGATTTAAAGTGGCCAATCAAAATTAAGTATCTACGCTGTTGGCCGTTGAGGAGTTCTTTCGTCTGGTGTCAATCCGTAGAATCAGTTCATGCTTACCATAAAAATGAATTGTCATTAGAACTGAACCAACATGACACATTTCAACTGCTGCTATTAAGCTGCTGTTTATATATTTTTGAAACGATATTATTTGTTAAAAATAACATAAATAATTATTAGAAACTTAATAGTTAACGTCATAAGTATAAAATTTGTTTCCCACCAAATCAAACTGTTTTTTCAAATAAAGATTTTTTTTTGCTTCACTACTCGTATTTATAATAATCTAAAAGTTAAAAAGGTATTAGCTAAAAAGACCTACTATTCGGTGAACGAATACTTAAATGATAAGTTATAGAAGATTTGTATAATAATTATTGATATATGACGTCATTTTTATTACCAATTTTATCCAACAATATCATCTATGATTAAATTCGTATATTAACAATAATTGAAACTGTAATTACAAATATCTGATCAAAAATAATTATAATATATTAATAACTAATAGTAATAATATGTGAATATTCTATTTTAATAATGTTATATGCTTATCAATCTTAGATTATAAGACACTAAATATTTGCATGCCTTCATGGCATGGATATGGCGAAACACCTCATACACTGAATTGCATAAGATCTTCAGATCTTATGCAATTCAGTGTATGAGGTGTGACTCAAACACGGTGCGGTTACGCACCGTGTTTGAGCTCGTTAGATTTGTCTTGATGAGTACTTTAATCTTGGATGTTATCTAGGGTCTGATGATGGAGCCAGATGAACTCTTCAACTCAGCAAAATGTTTTTGATGTAAAAGCTTGTTTTTTAAAAGATCTTTTTCAATTAATATTATTTTTGTACTCTGTGCACTTTAAAAAATATTTATATTAGAGATTTAATATTTACAAATAAGTTTTTTCGATATTCTATCTATATCTATATCATCACGCCAGCTCCCTCGCGGGGTAGGCAGAGAGTACAGAGTTCCAACAGGATCTTTCCTTACATACCTCTCTGGCTTCCTCCACTCTCATAGTTCGTCTCATACACACTCGCCGGTTACGGAGACTCTTGACTTGCCCTTCAGCTAAGACACGGTCTATTTGGTCATGGTAAGATAGTCTAGGTCTTCCCCGGCACCTACATCCTCCCACTTTCGCATTGTATATCTGTTTTGTCATTCTTTCTTCTGGCATTCTTTCTATATGCCCGAACCAACGGAGCATACCCTTTCTCATCTTTACACCGATACTATATTTCATACCTACTCGCTTTCTTACTACGCTGTTGCGAATACGGTCAGTCAGCGTGACTCCGCACATCTTCCGCAGAGATCGCATTTCGACCGCATTTATCCTGCTTTCGTTCTCCTTCTTACATACCCAACTCTCACTGCCATATAACAGCGTTGGGACAAGCACTCCGTTATGCATGGCCAGCTGCGCCTTTTGGCTTAAGTGCCGGCTCCCAAGTAACCTTCCCATCGCACCATTCACTCTATTACCTGCATTCACTCTTCTCTCTATATCAGCGGTGTATTTCCCATCCTTACTGAAGGCGCATCCAAGATATACAAACTCATTCACTTGCTCCAGCACATCGTTACCGACCACAATCCTTGCATTCGTTCTGGTTTCTTCCCGTTCAAAAACCATAATTTTGGTTTTCTTCACATTCAAATGTAAGCCATTGTTCATGCAGTCGTCTCTCATAACTGTGACTAGTGTTTGCAGATCAGTGGCTGTTGGCGCTATCAAAACCGCGTCATCTGCATACAATAGGTGGTTTATCACTAGGTCACCCATTTTTACCCCTTCAGTCATCGCATTCAGTCTTTGAAGACTTTTATCCAGATACACTATAAACAGTCTAGCGGACAACACGCAACCCTGCTTGACGCCGATTTTAACGTCAAACCAAGGTGACATGTTACCACCCACCCGTACGCATGCCTTGCTGTCCACGTAGGTGGACTGGACGGCTCGCAACAGGGTGCCGTTTATACCATACTCTGGCAAAATGTCCCAAAGTCTCTTTCGCACGACTCTATCAAACGCCTTCTCCAGGTCCACAAAACCGCAGAAAACCTTCCGGCCTACTGCCAGATGCTTTTCTACGATGTTGCGGAGGGAGAAAACTTGATCCGAACATCCTCTTCCAGACCTGAAACTTCCCTGTGCCTCACACAACACTCCATCGGACTTCTCGCGCATTCTCCGTCCAATAATTTTACCATACACCTTAGCTGCCAAGCTGATCAAACTGATGGCCCTGTAATTGGCGCAGTCATATTGTGAGCCCTTGCCTTTATACAAGGGTACTATGACTGCGCGGCGCCAATCTGTAGGGACTCTACTGGTCTTCCAGCATAGATTTGCGAGGACCGAAAATGCGTCCCGGACGCAAGTTCCACCATATTTAATCATCTCGGCGGATATCATGTCTATTCCCGCAGCTTTACCATTTTTCATACTTCGTATCGCCCATTCAACTTCTTCCATAGTGATGTCCTCTGTGGATTCTGGTGCCGCAAACTCGCCTCTGGGCTCGTCTGTGGCACCAGCATCCGGGGCATTCTCATACATTTCTCCAAAGTATTCACTCCACCGGTTTAGCACAGCTTGTGTGTCTGCAAGAATGTCACCATCCTTAGATTTTAGCTTTTCCATTCTGGAGCCTGACGAATCACCTCAAGCCTTTCTTACCTTGCTCCAAAAAAATTTGGTGTTATTCTCGAAGTTCTTCGTCAGCCTCTCCTCCTCAATCACACTAGCTCTTTCACGCTTTGCTTTCACTAAGGTTTTGGTGGCATTCTTGCATTGCCGGTATATTTCTTTCTTCATCTCTGTCATACTGTCATTTAGATTCAAAGAAGAGACATAGTCCTGCCACGCTTTCTTCTTACTTTCTATAGAGCTTTTTAACTCTGTGTCCCACCATGCATCCCCTTTTGCTGTGCTATGCTTCTTTGAGCAGCCACATACTTCTTTCGCTGATTCTACCAAACTCTCTTTCAGACAATTCCAGCATTCATCTATGTTTGAGTCCGAAGAATCAGCTGTCAAAAGCTTGTCCCGGACTCTGTCTTTATACGTTCTCCTCACGCTCTCATCCTCACGCTTTTTTCGATATTATATTTTAAAATCTGGTAAAAGGAATACGAATAAAAGAAATTTTCTCTATAGAAAAAAAAATAAAGTTATCTCTATATCTCTATTCTAATTCCAACGCGAAACGATTGCAAACAAGTCAATAGAATTTAATTAAAAACATGAAATAATTATAGCAAAGCTTTTGTAAACCAGTTTTTTGTTTAATAACGTAGTTTTTATAGAAAATGATATAGTTTGTTTTGGCACAAACGTCGATTATTTCTGTGCTTAATATATCCGTCCCTTATTATTCATTTCCAAAGTAATTGCATCACTCTCCCTCTCTCGGTCGATCAGTGTATCGCGGTAGAGCCTAAATCGTCTACAGAAAACTTGCTTTGCTTGAAATCTTTAATGTGTCAAAATCGAGATTCAATAAATAGGGCTGGATGTCCTCTTTTATGAAACCTCTATGTCTGTTCTCTCACGTAAGGTAGCTTGTAATATATTTTGGGTGCAGGTGGGGAAAACTGATAATAGAAATAAATAGGATAGTAGATTCTTTTATACTATTCCCAAAATACGCGGTCCTTAGTTTTAATGGCAAAACAAATGATTCTATATTAATAAGTCGTTTATGAATCGAAATTAACACGGAATTTAAAACCAAGGTCTCGATATAAATTATTATTATTAAAAATTATTCAGCAATGAAGACAGGATTGAGAAGTGAAAGCTACAATTTTGATCATGTTAATGCTATTCTGTTATGCATACAAGTTCATAAACTCGACTTCACCCGAAAAATTTACGACTCACAATACCATCACTTATTATAACTTTTGTTTTTGTGCCCTCTTCGGAGGGGTTAGCATGTAAATATTGACGTTAGCTTAACGCTATAGAGAGAGAGTGCTGTCACGTTCATCTTTATTTAGTAAATCGGTAGTGTGTAAAGGATAGCATAATATAAGCCCTTTTAAGACACTGTCCCACCGTTCGGCACGGGCCTCCTCCCATACTGAGATGGTTTCAAACGTCAATCAGTTTGCGTTAAGCCCTCTGCTCTCATTCCTGTTTCCGTTTATAATTTTCATTTCGATCAACGTAAAAACGTTCCATATAAAATTAATAACTGCCTCGTTGGTCTAACTGCCTCGTTGGTCTAGTAGTGACTAATGAGCTTTGTGTTCACGAGGTCCTGGGTTCAAATCCTAGGTCGGATAAATATACTTTTTCTATCGAAAAACTTCCAGTATCAGTCGGGAGGCTGGAGTTGTGCCCGGTATATGACAATAGGCACGCCCTACACACTACACCTCTGCCACCCCCGCTTGGGGAATATAAGCGTGACGGTGTTATGATTATGGCGAGTACTAACCAGATAACATAAGTACAAGGGTTTTAGTGTTTTTATAAATTAATGTACAAACCCACTGCATTATTTTTGATTGTAATTTTTAACTCTAAAGCTTATAATTTCATCGCCTCCTCCAGCCTTATTTATACTTTGGGGTGGTGAGTTAAGATTGAGAGGAAGGATTAGGGGCACAATGATACTGAAATTGTTATTTTCATTTATGAATAATAATTTAATTAGATAAGCTAATTAGCAGAGCGATATTATACTTGGGAGTAAGTGGCATTTGTTGACTTCCAGAGTGGCAAAGGTTCTCAATTCGACTATATTTTGTGTGGATGTCACAGTATCATAATTTTTTGATGGGTTCGGATACTGCTTTATTTATTTTAATGGTGGCATCTATCGTTCAACCCAGTAATTTAAGCTTACATTTAAAACACCTTTATAGGCTCAAAAACGCGGCTTTAAAATTTAAATGTTAATATAATGGCGAGCGTTCAACTGAGAAGATAAAATTTGAATGAAGCTTAAACTTTATTAAATGTAAGAAATTTAAGACGGGATTTAAATCCCTCACATTTCAAAGTACGATCATGGGCTCTTGACAGAAATTCATTCGACAAAATGTTAAATTAAATACCAGTTTCTCTGTCTTGAGATTTCGAGGGTACTGAGAGTGAAATAATTAAATGAAATGAATAAATTGACAGACAGAAATAGTTTTTGATTCTGAGTTGATTTTTAGATAGTTTATTTTATGTGGTTTGGGATTTTTGTTTCGTAATTCGGTCGGATGATAGAAAAGAATAGAAGATGAAACCTATTGGTATTATTGGTTCACCACAAAAAAGGCAGCTGGTGTTTAGCATCTTGTTTTGTGTATAGGGCGCTTGGATTACTTGTTCAAGCGTCGCTGATTTAATCCTAGCAGGCCATACGGATGAATGAATACAGAAACTATGTGTCGAATTTATTCGATGTCTTTTGCAGTATTAACGTTTTTTATTCGATGCAGTGTTTGAGCGTATAAAACCGTTTGACCGCCGATAACGTAAAATTTTGTTCTAAAAATATTGAGCACCCACCAAGCACTGAGTTTCTTAAGAAACATATTGATAACTTAAAATAGAAATAAACTTATCGCAAAAAGTTTGTCCTAAAATAAATTTAGCCTTTAATTTTCATATATTTATTATATTTTTTATATTTATATGATAAAAAACGATGTATTTCTATTTCTCGAAACGTGTGTGTGTGAATGATCTACGCTGTTGGCCGCGGGGCCTTTACAGCTTCACCGGACAAGAGGGTAAGGGTGGAACCGCTACGCTCGAGCCAGAAGGGCAAAGGGGCAACTAGCTCAACAGCGCCTCTAGGAGGAACGGCCTCGGCTTGAGCAGTCGCGATGGGGAGGGCGTATATTAGGTGTCACGCTGTGGTGCTCTGCACCGGCCGGCGGGCAAGGAATTCTTCGACTTGGCCGGTGAGGTTGGTGTCTGATCCGGTGTGCGGTATCTGTATCCGAAGAAGGGATGTAAGAGCATCAGGAGGGTCGGTGATAACATGCCGCGAACGGCGGAAGTGGCTGATAGGAGGGGAGTTAGGTTCGTAGTCGGCGGCGGCTACGATTAGCGGATTTCTCCTTGAAACGTCGATGGCATAGTACTATTTACAATGTACATATTAATATATGGAATAAATAGCTTTGTTCAATTATACTTCTATAGCATGCAAAAAATATTTGTGTAGCTTACAGACCTGCATCTTCTGAAAATCATCATCATCATCATCATCTCAGCCTATACTTGTCCACTGCTGAACATAGGCCTCCCCAATCGCTTTCCAGCGCAACCGGTCCGATGCCACCTGCATCCAACGACTTCCTGCGATTTTCACAAGATCGTCGGTCCATCTGGCAGGTGGTCGTCCCACGCTGCGCTTGCCAATACGTGGTCTCCACTCTAGAATCTTTCTGCCCCAACGCCCGTCCGATCTTCGCGCTATGTGGCCCGCCCATAGGCTTCTGAAAATGTCTAGAAAGAAATCGTTCAATAGGTGTTTGCTCCTTTAATTTGGTTCTACGACGTCCCCAGAACACTTGGCACCGGCAAAAGAATAACTTAAGCCAGTTAGCACTGTAAATTTGCGATGAAATCAAGGAAATTATTCATTAGATTAGTTTACCGTTATCACGGTAGTTGCAGAGGCCGGTCACGATCCAATTAAAGTTTGGTCTTCCTGTCTTATCCGTGACATCGGGGTCCCCATCCACTTAACTTTAATGTAAATGTCTTGGGTTATTAATGGCTATTAGAACAGTGCAAACAGAAGCTTAGCTACAGCAACATTGCCCAGAGGAAGTGTCCGATGGAATTATATTTGCATAAAATCTATTTGACCTCCATATACAAAGTGTAATGTAAATAACACAAACGATACTCTAATCAGATTAATACTTTACAAATTTAATACAAGAAAGGTCCAAATAACTAGTTAGTACTGTTTGGTAGTGGGTTTTACCTGTTTTTAATGTGCAAATTAGCTGTAAAATCTATAAATAACTTGAGTTAAATCGTACACATGCGTGAGCTGTTGGAGTCGCCGCATGGCATTGCGCACTGTGTCGATCGAAAAAAAGTAATTTTATAAAAAAAATGGGAATCGATTTAGTTACCGATTTGGAAGAAACTACTTTCAGGTTGATTATTTTTATAATATTAGTCATAATTTCCATTTATATAATATGATAATAATGGAACTGCTTGGAAAAGGCCTCTCACAAATCGAGGTGAGAGAGATTAGTTCGTAGTCCACCACGCCGATCCAGTGGGGATTGGTAGAGGCAGGTTTGTGGCCACCTGCTGTTGGGACTCATCAAACTGCCTATAAGGCTTTCAACTCGGCTTAAAGACTACCACATTAAGTGGTAACAGGTACAAATGCCTTAACGTGCCTTCCGAAGCACAAAGACGTTTGAATATGAAAATGCCACAAATGGTTACCCATCTCAGGGCGACCGAGTCAATCACTGCTTAACATTGGTGATCGGTAGGAACACCGCAGTTGCACAGCGCTACGAGCGCCTCAAATCCATGTGGCGCTGAGTTATAAATTAAACACAAGTCACAATTATACCTACCTGCTTTAGTCAGGATCGCGGGACTGTATCGTTGTTAAGAAATACAAACAAATACACAACTTCCAAAAAAGTGGATATTCGTATATCACTAAGAAAAGAGACACACAAAGAAAGAAATATCAATATCGCTGAAATGCATCTAAATAGATACCATTATAATGTTGAGACCATAATATTGATACGGATATAAGGTTTAAAATACGTAGAGTTGCAGAACATAATCTCTATCGATATTATGTTTTAAGGAAAATAGTGCAATATTGATAGTATCGATACTATCGACATTATAGAATGGCCAATAAATACTATTGAGTCCTTTAGATTTTCAGTCTTTAATTTTCATTTTTTAGTTTTATACGAGTAACACAGTTGTAAGGTATCACATTGGAGCTAAATAGTGTACCTAATTTTGTGTATTATAATACTGTACATACAGAAAATGACAAGAAAATACTTGAATAGAGAATAAGATAAAAAAGTCAAGCCCGCTGAGTTTCTTGCCGAATCTTCTCAGTGGAAGCCGCGTTCCGATCCAGTGATGGATTATTAATATAAAAAAAATCATGGCTATTCTCGCAGGGTGTAATCAAAATTCTTGAATTGAGTTAGATTGTAGACTGTTGTCCTAATTATTTTTCAAGGTTACGATAGTATTGATCGATAGTTTCACTATTGCTATACAACTATAGTTAAAAGCGAAGATGTACTATGAATTTATCCTTATTAGTTTAGAATGCAATGCCCGGAACTTTTTTTTATTAAGAGAAGCAGTTTTTTTGAAAAACCATTTTGAAGATAAAACAGAACGAAATGTAATTTAACTGAATACGGGACTGTGAGCTGAAAGTATTGAACTATTTGAATATTATATTTGAAAGCATAAAAAATATGATAAGGATAGAAAGCGACCATATTTTTTCTCTCAATATTTTAAGAGAACATATTGAATTCTTAGAATTACACAAATATTACACATGAAACCGACTAGGGATCCTTTAATTATTAGAACTAAAGCCAAAACCAAGCATAACACTGCAAGACCTCTAGACAACGTGTACTCATTCTGCGTAGTTCAAACCCACGAAATAAATAAGTAGGAAGTTTGAAGGTACCCTGGAATGAGTTTTGGAGGTTAAATACTTCAGTCTACCGTGAGTCTACAGGTGCTGTAATGCACTCGAAAGGTCGGCTTAAAAATTTTAAATATCATACGATAAATTCCTGAAAATATTTTTATTTCATTTTAGGTGAAGTTGAAGATGACTTTTTTCTTTGGTTGTCAAATACACCAAAGTATTTTTAGGGTATACCTATGCACCACCAACAAGGGTCAGATTTAATTATGTACCACATAACCAACCCATGTCAGGCCGTGACCGGTAATACAGCTTATTGTTACAGCTGGATCTCTCTACGGAAATAACTCCGGCAATATACTGACGATGTGGTGCGTGGGGCGTGCGTATGTTAATTAATTAGCTAATCTATCTTTCAACCAGGGATGAGTGCGTAGCTAATGATTTATTTCAAATAAGGAAACTTATCCTATATATAATTATAAAGTAATTGTAGAAGCTATAAAATTTTGCGATGCTATTGGTGGGTTTAGACATATCCTTGCTACGCATCCTCAAACTCAAATAATTTATTCAGCCTCCACTGAGAAGATCCAGCGAGAAACTCAGCGGACTCGTCTTTTTATTTCATTCTCTTACTCTTTTTTCTTTCTATTTTTTAATCATATTATTTAGGTAAAATGTTTAGGTTACAATTAAATATTTTACGATCTAGATTCAGTGTGGGAGTGACGTCACAAAGAGTCTCGGCACGTCAGCTGATTGGAGCATTGTTTCATATAAAAAGTAAAATAAACAAAGTAATTATTGTGGTCCGCGTGGTTTCCGGCTTAGAATAGGACCAACCCATCTTTTTTTTCCTAAAAGCTTTTTGTTTTTTCGGGAGAAATATCTATATAACGTGATAACCAGCATTTTAAGGTATCCGAATGCAAAGTTTCATTAAAATCCACGTTTTTACGTGATCATGGTTTATACCCTTGGATAGACAGACAAATAGACACGAAAGCCGAAAATTTTAGAATTGGCTTCTGAATTGATAGAATGATATCCCTGGGTTGTTATTTCCTAAAAATATTCCATGTACAGATATGATTTTCTTACAGTTTATTATATGTAGTATGTATAGATATAGATGCTTCACTTTTCCATACAAACCGTTTGATTTCCTGCAAACTTAAATATTAACTATATTATCAGTCATATAAAATATCTCCGTGCTAAGTTTCCCTGACTTCTAAAACTTTTTAGAAGTCAGGGAAACTTAGTTTTGGAACAATGAATGATTCATCAAAATGGACTTTTCTGTACTTTCCTCGGAAACTGTTAAATTTTTCGAAAATATAAGTATAGAGAGTTGTGATATTTTGTACAGGCTACAATTACACAAAATTTTATTGAAATCCATCTAACATATTTAAAATAAAGTGTATTTTTAGAAATCCAATGGTTTGCTTATTTTCGTCTTTTTTGGAGAAACCTTTAAATTTTCCGAAATAATTACTATACAACATGTTAGCCAACATTATAAGGTATCCGCATGCAAAGTTTCATCAAAATCCGCCAGGTAGTTTTTGCGTGATGCTGGTTCATACTCTCCGACAGACAGACAGACAGACAAACAGACACGAAAGTCAAAAATTGCAGAATTAACTTCTACATCGATAGAATGAAAGCCCTGGGTTGTTATTTCCTAAAAATATTCCATTTACAGACACGACTTCCTTACAGTTTTATTATATGTATATAGATGTTTCAAAATCTATCGATAATCGGTCTCAAGTAGACGCTATTTACACCGATTTTAGCAGCGCGTTTGACAAAGTAGATCATAATCTCTTAATTATAAAACTCAGTCGTTTTGGCATTCATGGACCACTTTTGTCATGGTTTCAGTCATATTTGGAGAATCGGGCGTTAAGCGCCATCTATCTTGTTAATCCTTGGGGGGTAAGGGGAGAACGGTTATAACAACTCTACCGGCCCAAATGTCAACCTCACCTGCAAGCGCCAGTTGGCGGCGGCGTGGTGAAAACCATGGCGTGGTGCTCCCTCCTAGATAACAGACGAGGCTCTGACGACCGAGCATTGGCGGTATAACCATACACCCAGCCGGGAAACCGGTTGAAAGAGGCTGCAGCGGCCTTGGGGATTAAATGACCCCTAAAATGTCTGGTGCAGAAAGCCACGGGGAACTACTGCACTAATATCCCCAATAAAACCACTATGAACAGTTCCAATAAGACTTGTGTGACGGCATGTGATCCGACTGAACCTCGGCGCCATCGTGATTCCAGGTTGCATGGTGTGAAATATGCGTCCGGCCACTTACCTGGGGCCCACCAGACAGTGAGTGGAAATTATGCTACTGGTGAAAGTACGAATATGATTAAAAAACCACTAAGCAAACATCTTCGCATGGGGACTTGGAATGTGAGATGTCTCCTAAAGCCAGGGAAGTTAGAAGTAATAGAGAAAGAGATGAACAGATGCAATATTGACATCTTGGGGCTCAGCGAAGTGCATCGACGAGGCAGCGGCCATTTTACTACAAGTAACGGTAACATGATGTATTACACCGGTACTGTGGATCATAGTAATAATGGGGTAGCCTTCATTGTGCCGAGGAAATTACAGAACAGCGTCAAAGGATATGTCACTCCAAATGATAGAATGATCGCTATTAAGCTTGCTGCTAGCCCTGCACCAATTAACATTATTCAGGTGTATGCACCTACCTCTCAATTAGACGAGGAAGTTTCTGACCAATTCTATGCCGATCTTGATACCTTGTTACGCACCATACTATCTAAGGAAGTAACTATCGTGCAGGGTGACTGGAACGCAAAGGTTGGCTGCACTATGGATGATCCACTCAAAGGCACACTTGTGGGTGGATATGGCCTGGGGGTTCGTAATGACAGAGGCGAAAATTTTTTTCAATATTGTGTGGAAAATCAGCTGACTATTATGAACACATGGTTTGAAAACCACCCAAGGAGATTGTACACGTGGACTTCTCCACAAGGCCATAGAAACCAGATAGTTTTCATAACGATTAAATCCAGATGGCGATCGTCAGTTTCTAATGCCAAAACACTCCCTGGTGTTCATTGCGGCAGTGACCATCAACTCGTAATAGCTGAATTTAGACTTCGCCTAAAAAGTACTGTACCAAAACCTCAAAATACCTATTTACTTAATAAATCGGCTCTAGACCATTTTCACAAAACATTTGATACTAAGATCAAATCCCGGGAATGGGATCCTTTTGACTCTAGTGAAGCGGATTGGAATACCTTTAAAGAGGTAGTCTAACAACCCAGGGATATCATTCTATCAATTTAGAAGCCAATTCTACAATTTTTGGCTTTCGTGTCTGTTTGTCTGTCTATCCAAGGGTATAAACCATCATCACGTAAAAACTACTAGGTGAATTTTATGAAACTTTGCATTCGGATACCTTAAAATGCTGGTTAACACTTTGTATAGGTATTTCTCCCGAAAAATCAAAATGTTTTTCCAGAAAAGACGGAAATATGCGAAACTTTGGATTTCTAAAAAGACACTTCACTCCAAACCTCATAGATGGATTTCAATGAAATTTTGTGTAAATGTAGCCCGTACTAAAGGTCACAACTCTGCATACTTATATTTTTGTAAAATCTAACAGTTTTTGAGGACAGAAAAATAAAGTCGATTTTGATAAATCATTCATTGTTTCTAAATCAACTTACTACATTGTCGCGGGATAAACCATAAAACTTTATTACTGTTTGTCCCGAACTGCAATGTTACGATGTAAAATATGTGGTTGTGCCTATACATGAATTCGTCCATGAATTGATATTGGACTCAGGTTCGTCTCATCATGAAAAACTTTCCAGTGGTTAAAAGCACTCACTCGAAACTGTTCATACATGTTTGATTTAAACACTTAAACATAGTTTTGTGCATGAACCGATGATGCATTTAGAATTGTTTCTTCTGGAGAGAACTCTAACGATGAATCGGCCGGATACGAAACTGTAATTACGATGAATATCTTACCAGAAGACTAACACAGAATATACTGAAACACTTTGCTACATACTTAGCTGGAAATGTACCGTTAGATACTATTACGCTAGATTATAATCTTTGACACGGTAGGTAGAGAAGATTTAAATCAGAAATATTTTATTGATAATTTAAAAATAAATATATAAACTGATAATCCTTCTTGAAAAGGAAGATATTGTATACGTTTTTTATGAGACGGCGTTAGTGTTGTATATTGAATAGGATCGCGCTATAGTTTAGTTTATATTTTACAAAGACCACCTATGCGGGCTAAGCGGGGCTAAGACTGAACCCGGTGATAGAGTTAGTTGATAGGGAAATAAGTCTGGTGGAAGTTGACAAAGTATATAATATATATTTACTACACGGTTCTACCGGAATAGTTAGTCTCCCTGTTAGTTCTTCATATTAAAATGGCTAAACGAATTTAATTGAAACTTGGTATGAAGGTGTCTTACATAGTAAAATAAAACAAAACACTTTTTATATGGAAACATACTTCTGTGGAATATATATTATTTCTATCTATCTATCTATCATCACACCAGATCCCTTGCGGGGTAGGCAGAGAGTACAGAGTTCCAACAGGTTTTTTCCCTACATACCTCTCTGGCTTCCTCCACTCTCATAGTTCGTCTCATACACGCTCACTGTTATCTATTATTTCTTCACACTAAAACGGCTGAACAGATTATAAAGAAACTTAATATGAAAAAATCCACACAGGTATACAATGCAAAAGTGGAAGGACGTAGAACCACAACTATTTATAGTTTCACAAATTATATACAATATTTATAATTATTTATAACAACAGCAAAGAATTATGCATAAAAAAACGGTAGTAAAAAAGAAATATACATATTTACACGCCGCTGTCTGATGTTAGTGTATCTAGAACAGATCTAAGATATCGAGGACTAGACTATCCTACCATGAAATATAGACCATGTCTTATCCGAAGAGAAAGTCAAGAGTCGCCGTAACCGGCGAGCGTGTATAAGACGAACTATGAAAGTGGAAAGAGACGGAAAGGTCTGTAAGGAAAGAACCTGTTGGAACTCTGTACCCTTTGCCTACCCGCAACCCGCAAGGGATCTGACATGATGATATAGATTATTAGATAGTATTAAAGTATTTTAAGTCATGAAATAATAATTTGAAATAGGTAACTTTATTTGCACACTAGATCATGCTGATATTATCCATCTAAGTGGTATATAAAATCACACCAATATGTATTTGGTGGGTTTTTACCGGCCTGCATGAAGGCCCGAAGATATTAATCATCTCAATCATCTTTCTATTTCCCTCTTCCTCTTCACAGGTGACTGGAAGCCTGGGCTCATGCTGAAATTGTTCTACATCGAAAATTTTGTAATATTTAAGTTGACTGTATAAATATTTTTTCAAAACTAAGACGACTTGATTTAAGCAAAAAAAGGTAGACTGCTTAACATAAAGTAAGTTAAGCAGTCAAATAGTCGCAGGTGTCGCACAGCGCACGGGAATATTCATTTGGTATTTGTGATTTTGAAATAATGAAGATATTTTATGCACGTACGGGCAAAATAAAAAATATGTTTGTCCGTGTTAATTTTCAAAACGGCGGAACCGATTAAATACACTATCACTGGAAAATGGAGGATTTATCAGAGATTTGTTTATAACTACTTTTTAGCTCGGGAAATGCAGGATTCATGGGGGATAGTTGTTTTTATTTCTCCATATTAACACGGCTGAACGGATTTAAAAGAAACTTAATATGAAGGTGTCTCTTAAGTCTTGGAATAATGCTATCCCAAAAAGTCCTACCTACCTATGTCAAATTACAAAATAAACGCGTACGAAGCCGCGGGAATCAGCTAGTCTGTAATATATTCGCATAGACGATACTTTTTCCTCTTGGTGTGATGTTTCCGCCGGCGTACCGCAAGGGGGTGTGCTATCTCCGCTGCTTTTTGCAGTCTTTATCAACTCAATTACCAATGAGTTAACGTCATCGTATCATCTTTATGCTGACGACTTACAAATATACTCACAGGCATTTTGATCATCTGTCGACTGCCATCCAAACTATAAATTGCGACCTAAATTCTATTAATTCTTGGAGTAACTCACATGGCCTAGCAGTTAATCCAATCAAAACTCAAGTTATTGTGATAGGCAGCCCTTGGTATATGTCTCGAATTAACTTTTATCAACTTCCTGCGATTACGTTCGACGGGGTCCTTATTCTATACTGCGACAGGGTGAAAAATCTTGGTGTTATCTTTGACAACACTTTGTCGTGGAGACCGCAGGTTGCTGAGGTTAGCAGGAAGATTTTCGCTTCAGGAGCCTCTCTTAGACGCCTACGTTATTTCTTGTCTGTCAATACTAAAGTTGCGCTTGCACAATCCCTTCTGTTGCCTATTCTTGACTACGCTGATTCTTGCTACCTTGACTTGTCAGTGGAGCTTCTTAATAAACTCGAAAGACTTCAGAATTATTGCATTCGTTTTATATTCGGCTTACGTAAATATGACCACGTATCCGAATTCCGTTCTCAACTTAAGTGGCTCCCTGTCCATCACCGTAGGAATATGCATGTACTATCACTACTCAATTCTAACTTATTTAACCCGTGCACTCCAATGTATCTTAAGGAACGTTTTTCCTTTTTCGCCACTACTCAGTCGCGTGAACTTCGTTCCTCTTCGACACTTCGCCTAACTATCCCTACCCATTCTTCTAACTTCTTTACTAATTCCTTCACTATCCAAAGTATTCGTCTTTGGAACTCCTTACCTGATTCTATAAGGCGTGCTAAGTCCCGGGGAATATTTAAGCGGGATCTTAAAGCACATTTCCTGCAGACCTAACACCTTTAGCAAGTTCCCTTTTAATTTTTTACCCTTGCTCGTATCTCTTTTGTTTCTCCTTACCTTTATATTTATTTATTTCGTCATTCATTTGCGTAATGTATAATAGGTTCTTTTTGTTTCATTTTACTTCTTTTCATTTTTTAATTTTTATGTTATTTTATTCATTGTTGCACCTTACCCATTTCCATTTTATTTTTAACATCTCTGTCCTCTACCTAAAGGTTGCCTGGAAGAAATCGCTTTAAGCGATAAGGCCGCCTTACTGTACCAACATAACTATGTTCGATCTTGTTTTTTGTCATAATATTTTATGTGCAATAAAGTGTATTATTATGTATGCATTTATTTAAATACAATTTCTTATAAAATATATATAAAAATACAAAAAACAAATATTCTTATATATATTATACAAAAAATGTGCTCCACTGGTAACGGGGTCCACGACCCAAGCTACCGATGGTCAGGGCTCCAAAGAGAGAAATCTCCTCACTATGCGCGCCGTGTCCAATACTACCACCTTCTGTATCAGGCCCTTCACCCAACTGCCAAGCGAGAGCTTCTCGAGGTGTTTATCGAAGCTCTTCGCTATTAGGCCGTTGACTGATACGACCA
Source organism: Phalera bucephala (assembly GCA_905147815.2). NCBI lineage: Eukaryota > Metazoa > Arthropoda > Insecta > Lepidoptera > Notodontidae > Phalera > Phalera bucephala. The sequence continues at coordinate 26,612,055 of LR990615.1, forward strand.
TCGGAATAATGATAGTTGAATCAACATTCCACATGGCGGTAACCTCATGAGCCAGGTCCAAATATTTAGATATTTTTTCTTTTTCGGCCTTCACAAGGTTCTCATCATGCGGAATGGTGACATCAACTAGCATTACACGACGCATCGATCGATCTATTATCACGATATCAGGCTAATTGGCTACAATAGTCCTGTCCGTGATAATAGATCGATCCCAGTAGAGCGTGATATGACCACTTTCGAGAACTGGAAGAGGCTGGTACTGGTAGTACGGTACTTCAGAGTCCACAAGGTCATATTTAAGAGCAAGTTGCTGATGGATAATCTTAGCCACTTGGTTGTGTCTGTGCAAGTACTCTCCGTTAGCAAGACGAGAACAACCGGAAACTACATGTCTAATAGACTCACCGGGACGGTGGCATGCCCGACAAATGTCAACCGTGCCGTCCTTTAGGATGTGCTTCCGGTAGTTGTTCGTCATGATAACTTCGTCCATAATTGCAAATACAAACCCTTCAGTTTCCCCAAAAAGGTTGCTGAAGCGTAGCCAAGTCACGGAAGCGAGCTGGTCCACATCAGGCCCTGTAAGAGCCCGATAGAACCGTCCGTGTAGCTCCTTGCCCTTCCATATGGCTGTGCGGTCCGAAATACTTAATACCTGGGGCCTTCGCCAGTTCCCGTTTGCCAAGGAAAGCGGAGTTAGGCCTCTATCGATTGCGGCAACATCTCGATACATCACCACGGACACACTCAAAAAGTACTGTCTGAGATTGCACACCTCGCGGTTGTGTAGTGTCTTAGCGTTTAAAAACCCACGACCACCGCACCTCCGCGGTATGTACAACCTCATAACAGACGACCGCGGGTGATGCATACGATACGCTGTCAGCAATCGACGGACCTTTCTATCCAGGGCATCCAGTTCAGACTGAGTCCACCTTAGTATGCCAAAAGAGTAAGTAAGAACAGGCATGACCCAACCATTGAAAGCTCGGACCCTATTTCCACCTGATAGAAGGCTTTTTAACACTTTCATCAGGCGGGCAAAGAACCGATCTTTCAATGATTGTTTCATATCCTGTTCAGCTATACTTAAGGCTTGTGACATACCAAGATACTTGTAGGAATCCATTTCAGAGAGAGACCTGAGGGATATATCTTCAGAGAGCTGTAGATTAAAAGAATCTTCAACTCTCCCTCTTTGTACATGGATGACTGCACACTTGTCTACTCCAAACTCCATTCCGATGTCGTTGCTAAAATTGCCGGTTATTTTGAGCAACTCCATCAGGTCTGTTTTCTTCGAAGCATACAACTTAAGGTCATCCATGTACAGTAGATGAGATATAGGCTCACTCCCTCTCCGCAAATGGTAACCTAGCTTTGAATTCTTAAGTATAGCACTTAATGGATTCAAAGCCAGGCAGAACCACAATGGACTCAAACTGTCGCCCTGAAAGATACCCCTACTTATCTTTATCAAGTCCGATGAGCCAGAAAGGCCTCCATATCCTGGATGACGAAGAACTGTGGTCCATTGCCCCATACACAAACCAAGGAAAGAGCATAGCGCTGGGTGTACTTTGTATAGCTCTAGCACCCTCCTTAGCCATGTATGAGGCACCGAATCATAGGCCTTCTTATAGTCGATCCAGGCCATGGAGACATTCTTTCTAGATCGTCGCACCTGTTGGCAAATGGCCATATCAATGAGGAGCAAATCCTTTGTACCCCGGGACCCCCCCTTACACCCATTCTGAGTAGGCGATAGAATGTGCTGTGCCTTAAGGTGATTATTGATTTTTGTTCTCAGAATGGATGTAAGGAGTTTATAAACCGTAGGTAAACATGTAATCGGTCTATAATTTTTAGGTTCCAAAGTACTGCCAGATTTGTGAATCAAATGAGTGACACCCGTTGTCAAAAGGCTAGGTAGTGATCCCAATTCAAGAGCTTCTTGGAACTGAGTTGCTAGACGAGCATGTGAACCCTGGAGCCTCTTTAGCCAGAATGCGTGCAGTCCATCCGGCCCCGGACTTTTCCAGTTCGGCGCCGCACTGACCGCACAGGCTACATCGTCACGGGTGATGACTACGGGCTCCATTTCCTGAATGGGCTCACACGATCTTCCAACAACATCAAACCATTCGCCCTCGGAGTGACTGACGGGCACTGACCAAATTTTACGCCAAAACTCAGCCATCGTGGCCGCATCTGGCAAGTGCACGTCAGTCACTCTCTCTTGGGGGCGCTCCCAAGCCTGGTATACACTCCTTTGATTCACTTCGAAGGTACGATTCACGTGGTATCGGTCTGCTCTTTCCCTATACCTGCGAATCCTATTCGCCCATGCATAAACTTTCTGCTTCCAGTAGTCTATGCGTTCAGTGACCCGTGCCATATAGTCCACAGGAGCGACTCCTGTGCCTGCAAAGGCTTGGGCCACGAAACGCACAACTCTCGGGCGGTTGTTTCCGGCCTGGAAGCACAATAATTTCGCTATGAGTGTCCTAGCCATATTTATACGCCGCTCTATTCTGCACTGCCAGAATGGTTTAGCATTTGTAGGTTGGGTGGCTCGATGTAGATTAGGAAATCTTACACCTGCCACCCGACACACCGCCATCGCTCCACAGTACAAAATAGAGTGGGTATCACATAAGTCCACACTGGTTTCCCAGTGTGACTTTAAAACATTGTCTAGGGCACCCACAAGCGAAATGTTATGTCTATGCATGGGCAAATGGGGTAGGCATGGTCTTAGAGAAATCGGTGCAGACCGATACTCCGCAAAGGCATCCTTCAAAGCTCTCCTCACCTGCTCCTGTAGCTGGTCACCAACACTCACCTGCCCGCTATTTACCTCCTCCGATCGTGCGAAGCTATCCAAAGAGATAGGTTCTTCGAAACTTCGCAGGTCGGATTCAGTGCGAGCAGGACAAGTTTCGCTGCGTAGTCGCTCAAGTACTGTGTCATCCAACAACTTGCATCGCTGGATGGCACGCACTTGATCCGATAGACGTTGTGCAGTTACGGCGACAGTCGGGTGAAGCTCCTGAAACAGAGATAGCAATTTCGGACGGTACGCGGTGAGGATGGTTTCTCCCTTCGTAGCACCATAGTAGGCCCGCATGACACTCATATTCAGCTCTGAAGTCCATCTCATGCGGCGCACTACACCACCGGTAGCAGGGGCCGTGGGCGGAGCACAGTGTTCCGCTGGCCCTATGCATGCCGGCAGCGGTGGGCGTCCTCTTCTCTCAGGTCTTAGCGGATGCGAAGACGCCGGTGGCTCGGTTTCGTCGCTGGAGGCCCCAGACGTCGGCGGCGTGAAGTATAACTCATTTTCCGACGACTGAGGCGAGTTAGGCGAACCGCGCAAAGGTGACGGGCGTGCGCTATGTCCCTGGGCAATCCGCTGCCGACACCGCCGGACAGGGTTTCTGCGGGGGTATTCGGCCATATACTGCTGGGTTATGGGTAACGTTTAGCATCTTCTTTATTTTATAATTTTTAAATTTCCAGTTTTTATTATGTAATATAATTATATATAATTATAAATGTATATAATTTTATTTGAAAAACGTTGTGACATTTTTTGTTGACAGCGGTTGCCATGGTTATTATTATTATTATTATTTTTGAAGAGATTAGTAATAGTTGATCTATGCTGGCAAAAGCCATGTTGACTATAAGATATCATATTTCTTATGTGTGCTGTTAAAGAGGAGAAGATTAGTGATTCAAATGTTTTAGAGAATAGGTTCAGAATGGACACTGGCCTGTAAACAGGGACTACGTTAGCTTCCTTCCATATTTCTGGAAATACGGTGCTAATATCTTTATTTTAACAACACGATACGTGTGTCAGATATCTTTATTTTTTATAGTATCAATTGATATTATTATACTGTGTCTTTCGTTCTCGATATAAACCATATTAGCAGCTCTCTCGACTCGCTTGGCAGCCGCCCTTCTTAAGAGACTTGAAACGTCAACGCCTCCTCTATGGTATATGTGGACATAACCTCTGTGACCATTCTTTTGAAAGCGCGGCAGCCGATTTAATTAAATAATCTTGTTATACTCGTATCACTGAAATTATATAGCAAAAAAGTTGTAATATACTTAAGTGACCTTGTGAAATAAATTTAAAACATCGTAAAGGCAAATTCTGAAAAGTTTACGTCCTGACAAAAAAGTACAATCTAATAAGATCAACTGATAGTTGTTTATTTGTGGTGTTTTCAGCTTACCTTCTTTATTTATATAATATCCAATATTTAGAGACGTGAGTTTCGTCATATTAAGATTTGTGAAAGCTTCGTTACCCGAAAGTTAACGAAGCTTTCATAAATAAACTTATGAAGTCTATGTCCCTATTCGTGTGCAAACAGTTTAACACGCAATATACCTAAAAACGATTATTAACCGTCTATAAATTGGCAATGTTATACCTCCAATAAGAGAAATTAGGGGGACGTTCATCAATTATGATGATTGTTAAGGATCGATGGCATTTTAAGGACACGGGGATGTACGAGATACATCGACGTCGTCCGCAAGACTTGACGGTAATTCAAGGACACGAGTGGTGTACGAGATACATCGGCGTGATCCACAAGACTTGGGGCCCATACGAGATATGTGCTGAAGGTCATACTACTCATAGGTTTCATCCATGAGATGTTCCTGTGCAGTTCACATTTCTACAATGGTAAGAATTAAAAATGTTACCTAAAATACATACCTTAAACATGCCTAAAACAGTAAATACAAAGACTATTGCTATAAACTAAAAGCAATTTGTCATATTATATCTCCAAAAGGAGACTTACTAAAAAGGGTAATTTTAAAAAAAAACATTGTTTATGAATAACAAAAAAAAAACATAAATTAAATAGGTAATGATAGGAAGAACATTCTTATAATCACCAAATTTATTCGTAGCCTTTGTTTGGTACTATACTCAAAAAGAGATCATTTGACAAAAAAAAAACGATCCACATGCCAGTTGGAAGACACTTTAGTGGGGAACTAGGTTTCCCTGTCATATTTGTATTATATTGTTATAGATTGGGTACTAACATACTTTGTTTTCAGGTCTAGTACACAGTAAGGGTTTCTAGCTATCTATCTATCTCTATCCATATCATCACGCCAGATCTCTTGCGGGGTGGGCAGAGAGTGCAAGGTTCCGACGGGTTCTTTCCTTGCATGCCTCTCTGGCTTCCTTCACTCTCATAGTTCGTCTCATAAGGGTTTTCTATGATACAAGAATTATTATAAAGGATTTAATTTCATATATACAAAACTCTAGATGGGTAATTCCTCAACTCTCGTTATATAGAAGATATCTATAGAAGAAAGATCTCTATAGAAGACAACAGATGGAGACTGCACTGATATCTGATAAGTAATGATTGATTATTATTACCCGGTATTAATGAATTTTGGACCACAGGTGTGGTATAAAGGTATATAACAGGTGCTTTAAAGGTTTTGTTGGGATGGATCTACACTATATAACATAACATGTCATAGAATTTGATTATATAAATTTATTTTAAATAAGTGTGGTGACGGGAAAGAATACATGTGTCATCACCCCCTATCATCCCGTGGGTGTCGTAAAAGCCGACAAAGGGAAAACACTCGCGCAAACGACCAGTGCGTAGAGAAGGAAAACTTGAAATCAAACCCTATACCAACCCGTCTGGCCAGCGTGGTATAGTAGGCTAATCTACCTCCCATGAAAGCACAACAATTTAACCGGCCCCCAGTTCCCGGTACTCCCGCTGTTCCCGATCACGGTAGCGGTCGGGGCGGCAGCGGGAGAAGGGGTGCTAAGAATCTCCGGGCTACGAGAGGCTACCATAAAGAAATGACCCTCGCGACGTATAATGGATGCACACTACGGCTGGACCACCACCTCACCGAACTCGAGGTAGAACTGGGTCGCATAAAATGGCATATTTTGGGGTTATGTGAGGTCCGAAGAAAGGGGGAGGACGCGATAACCCTTGAGTCAGGTAACTTGTTCTACTTCCGAGAAGGTGATCAGCTCTCCCAGGGTGGTGTCGGTATTCTGGTCAATAAGGACCTCGTTAGCAGCGTTGTGGAAGTCAGCAGTGTGTCGACACGGGTAGCGTACCTTATACTGAAGCTCAGCGATAGGTACTCCCTTAAGGTGGTACAGGTATATGCGCCGATCTCGACAAACGCTGACGAAATAGCCGAAGCCGTGTACGAAGACATTGCGAAAGCACTACACGGCACTCCAAAGGCTCACTACAGCGTTGTTATGGGGGACTTCAACGCCAAAGTGGGAGTACAAGAACGCGGCGAAACGAAAATCGGACCCTTCGGTGTGGGGCGCAGAAATAACAAGGGGCAAATGCTAGTAAACTTTCTCGAGTCGCAGGGGCTCTTCTTAATGAACTCCTTCTTTAAGAAGAAGCCCCATAGAAAGTGGACTTGGCGAAGCCCCGACAACGTGACAAAGAACGAGATAGACTTCATCATGACGGATAAGAAGTATATATTTAGGGACGTCTCTGTGATCAACAGGTTCAATACTGGCCACGATCACCGACTCGTCCGAGGCACCCTAAATATAGACTTTCAAGCCGAAAGGGCCCGAATGGTGAAGCCTACTCTCCGACCTACCGCGCTCCAAACAGCCTTGGGTTCCGAAAAGTTCCAATTGGAACTTCAAAACCGTTTTGACTTGCTGGAAACCATTGGCGATATTGACGAGAAAACTGACACAGTGGTCAGAATGCTACAGGACGTGTCTCGAAAGTTTCTGTACGGAAAAAGCAAAAAAAGGGACTCTAAACTCTCGGCCGAGACTCTCGAACTTATGAGAGGTAGACGAGAAATGCCACCTACGCAGATATCTTCGTCAGATCGGAAGAACTTAAACCTTAAAATCCGAAAGCTGATTCGGTGCGACCTCAGACGCTTCAACACTCGTATCGTTGAGGCTGCGATCGAGCAGAATAAGGGCACTAAGGTCTTCGCCCAACAGCGCGGACGTCCCCGTCTGACGAAACTCAAAACTGCGGATGGCAAAACCGTGACCTCTAAGTTCGAGATTCTCGAGGAAATCGAGGGCTTCTATGGAGAACTGTTTGCATCACGGACAGGTAAGCCTACGAGACCCAGCGATGATGATCACAGAGCCCCACTTACGCGCCATTACACGGATGACATCCCAGATGTTGATCAGGGCGAGGTCAAGGCGGCTCTCGAGCAACTTAAGAACAATAAATCTCCTGGTGATGATGGAATTACTACCGAGCTCCTCAAAGCTGGTGGGACTCCGGTTCTCAAAGAGCTGGCAAGCCTTTTCAATTCCATCATTCACCAGGGCCTAACACCTAAAGCGTGGAGCGGGAGTGCGGTGGCTCTGTTCTTCAAAAAAGGCGATAAAGCCTTGCTGAAGAACTACAGACCCATCTCACTTCTGAGCCATGTATACAAGCTGTTCTTGAGAGTAGTCACAAAACCGCCTCGCCAGAAAACTCCACGAGTTTCAGCCACCAGAGCAAGCCGGGTTTCGAAAAGGCTTCAGCACCGTGGACCACATCCATACTGTTCGGCAGATTGTACAGAAAACTGAAGAGTACAATCAGCCGCTGTGTATGGCTTTCATGGACTACGAAAAAGTCTTCGACTCCATCGAAACCTGGGCAATTCTGGATGCTCTGCAACGATGTCGTATTGACTGGCGTTATATCGAAGTGCTGAGATGTTTATATGATACCGCCAATATGACCGTTCAGCTCCAGGAACAAAAAACCAACCCCATTGAGCTGCGCAGAGGGGTGAGACAGGGGGATGTAATATCCCCTAAGCTTTTCACCAACGCGCTTGAAGACGTCTTTAAGACGCTAAACTGGGCGGGACGGGGCGTGAATATAGACGGTGAGTGCATCTCGCATCTTCGGTTTGCCGACGACATCGTCATAATAGCAGAGACGCTGGAACAGTTAAGCGAGATGCTGCACAGCCTAAATGTAGCCTCTCGACGTGTTGGTCTCGGCATGAATTTGGATAAAACCAAGATCATGTTCAATGAACATGTCACGCCGAGACCAGTCTACGTCGAAGAATCGATGCTCGAAGTTGTTCGAGAATACACCTACCTTGGGCAGATTATCCAGCTTGGTAGGAACAACTTCGAGAAAGAAGTCGACAGAAGGATCCAGTTGGGCTGGGCGGCATTCAGCAAACTACGTCGGGTTTTCTCTTCGCCTTTACCGCAATGCCTGAAGACGAAAGTCTACAACCAGTGCGTTCTACCAGTCATGACATACGGTGCCGAGACGTGGACCCTTACAGTAGGGCTAGTCCATAGGCTCAAAGTCGCGCAGCGAGCTATGGAGCGGGCTATGCTCGGAGTCTCTTTGAGGGATAAACTCCGAAATGAAGTTATCAAGTCAAAGAACCAAAGTAGTTGACATAGCCCGCAGAGTGAGCTCGCTAAAGTGGCAGTAGGCTGGCCATGTCTGTCGAAGAACCGATGGCCGATGGAGCAGACGAGTTTTAGAGTGGAGACCACGACTCGGCAAACGTAAGGTAGGGCGCCCCCCAGCTAGGTGGACCGACGACCTGAAGTAGGTCGCAGGGTGGGACTGGATGCGGAAGGCGGAGGACCGTGTATTGTGGCGCAAATTGGGAGAGGCCTATGTCCAGCAGTGGACTGCAATAGGCTGATTTGATTGATTAAAGTTAGACAGACTGGTTGTAAGAAACAATATATGTGTATATATATGTTGTGTTTGTGTTGTATGGCAATACAAAGAACGGGAATGTGTTATAGTACAAATATACTCATGATATGTTACTTTTTAGAGGTCACGCTCAAAAAAAAACCAAAAAAAGAAACCTTTGTGTGGTATACTTCAACTTTACCCTTATAGCTCTAAACAGCTGCTAATATGGTTTATATCGAGAACGAAGGACATGGTATAATAAGTGATCAAACGAACTTACCTGAAGTGAAGTTCGATCATTATTATACGAAGTCCTTCATTCGAAGATATAAGTACCCAACCCGCCCTGCCCGTTGGTAAAGTTGAAATGTACTACTTCTAAAAGGAATGGTCGCAGAGGTTATGTCCACAGATACCATAGAGGAGGCGTTGACGTTTCAAGTCTCTTAAGGATGCGCGGCTGCCAAGCGAGTCGAGAGAGCTGCTAATATGGTTTATGGTCTTAAAAAAAAAGCATACCTTCGAACGAAGGACTTCGTATAACAATGATCGAACTTCACTTCAGGTAAGTTTGTTTGATCACTTATTGTACTAGGCGTGTGCATGATAGGAATTCTTATCGATTTCTGACTTCCTCGGGAGATGAATTTTTAAAAATCTTTTCTCAGTTTTTATTTTACAGCCCTATGTACTTCCCTCGTCATGGCGGGATGAACTGGACGTTTTTATAAACATTTGGCCCCCATTAGACTTAAACAGAGTAAAATGGAAACGATAGAGGGAGGTTTGTGTTGTGTTAGACACCACCTGCTTAATAATAATAACAATATACTTCACTCCCCAAAAAGTATATTTACATCGAGAATCTCTCTCGACTTTATAATCAAGTTATTCCTGACAGTCTGTGGGTGTTAAGGGTACGCCATTATGCTTAGAACTGCCATGAAGGTGTTCATTAGGCTGGGCGACGGATAATGATACGCTATGTGCTTATACACCCAAACTGCAGATTAGAACAGCTTCCTCACTCTATTTTACTATTAACAGTTGCGGTAGTACCGAATCAAATGGTATAAAACTCTTTGAAACTCTTCTCACTCAACATAAAAATGTCGATTTCTTACTGACAGCATTTTCATTCTGATGTCTTCAAAAATACTGTCCCTTCATATTTACACTTTTTATAGATTGCAATCACAACTAAAACATCTAAAAATGGTGATGGTTTGTTCTCAAAGTTTTAAAGTGATTGATATAGACTATAAATAAATATATGTACATACATAATTGTGGGTGCCTCGTTGGTCTAGTGGCGTAGCAATCACGAGGTATTGGGGACACATCTTAGGTCGGACGAAATGTTGTTTTTCTATCGTGAAAAATTCCCACTATTAGTTCGGACTGTTAGTGGGTTTGTTTTCAGTAGATAGTCATGTTCTTCTTTGTCGGTTCCTCGTGACCGAGGGTCGTAACCACCACAGTCAAGGTTTTGCACAAGCGCTCTTCAGGCTTCCCGGCATTCAGTCTATTTGATGGCATCTGGAATACTGGTGCTCGTGGTTTCTCTGATGACATCTGTCCATCTAGTTGGCGATCTACCTATACTCCTCTTTCTTTCCACATGGCTAACTACTATACGTTTTTTCAAGTTGTATGTTTCTCGACGGACCTTAGACCATAGTAAGACCTAAGACCATAATACCTGGCACAACTTCTGACTCCGGACTCTGGAATTGTTTCTTGTTTACTGTGTAACGCTGTTGTTATAATTCGGAGTTACGTGCGTAGAGTGAAGTTTCTGCTCTATTCCTTAACTAGACGGTTTATGAAGTATTTTAATAACCGCCATCAGTGTTCTATCCACCCCGTCGTGATGATGCTATTGCCCCGATTCTGGGTTTGCAAATTGTTGTTATAAGATACGGAACGGTGAAATTTGCTCAAAAAATGCGATAAATGTAAAAGGTTTCAAGGAAAAGTTGGGTGTTAAGGTGCTTATCGACTTTAATGCTATGATATGGGCTTTTGTGTTAAAGTAAAAGTATTAAGCAGCCTTAATGATTAGGTTAATGGTATTTGTCGTAGTAGTGACTATAATCTGCTTTAGGTGAGTTTAAAATAAAGGATTTTTACTTCTAAAATGGTAAAGTTTATTATTGGGATTTTTAATGTATTTATGACTACGAAACAAAGATTAGCACAATTATTATTGTCTTAGCATCCATCACAGTTATCTGCCTGATGAATATGGGGCATTTTGAATTTCGTATCTCATCCTGAAATCTCCTCTTTGAATACTTTTATAATCTAAGTTTTTTTTCATTATTCTCCAATATTCTTTCATTTCCATCTTTTATCACATTTTGAAGCACTCGCAAATATTGCACCTACAATAATAAAATGATTTAAAAACTAATCGAGCTTCTTACTCTTCGTCGTCGTCGTCGTCGAGGAGTCGTTATAAATTTAAGTCTCTGATGACGGTCGGACGATTTAGCGCAGTGGTTAAGAGCTTGAACTGCTCCGCCCACTGTGTCGAATAGTCGCGGGTTCGATTCCCGCACGGGACAAATCTTTGTGTGATCCACAATTATTCGTTCCGGTCTGGGTATTTGTTTGTGAATTTTCATGTTTGTAAACGCACCCACGACACAGGAATAAATCCTAGTGTGGGGCTACGTTTTTAAAAAAAGAAAAGAAAGAAGGAAAGTAATATTTGCTGTGCACAATTAAAGTGGACGTTGTTTATATAACTTCTACTAAACCTTCTTTTTTCACATCTAGGGATGTGACGCTAAACTTCTAATTAGTCACTATAGCGCAAAGGACTTGCCAAACCGGTCCGCAGGAAGGCCGGAAATATGCCCGGCCACTTAGAAATTATTTGGGTTCAGTTAAATTAATTAAATAATCACTATGTCTGCTTGTTTTGAAGGGATTTGACATTTTTAAATTCGTTATATCTTTTGAATGGAATATCCGATTTGAATAATTCAAGAAGTAATTCAGGTATTTAAACAGTCTTGAATACGATATGATTTATTTGGATAAGGAATAATAGAAAGGTATGGATAACATGGTCTAATTTAGGTCGGCATTTCTATCAACTTTTAAAATGTAAAAAGTAGTTATATTGACGTAACTACAATATATGGTATGGCGAAGTTTTTTGTAGATATTGATATGTCCTTATATATTTTAGAACATTTTTTTTTGTTCTATCATCAATAGTTTCTGCAGCACATGCGATAAAAGACATTTTATGACTAATTTTTTACACCTTGGGTTACATTATTGAAGTTTTAGTAGGAATCCCTAATTTTTTCTATTAATAAATATAGCCTATGTTACTCAGGGATAATGAAGCAATGTAATGGTGAAAGAATTTCATAAATCGGTCTAGTAGTATTTGAGTTTATTCGTTACATACAAAAATGCAAATCTTTCCTCTTTATAATAGTAGTATAGATAAAATCGGTAAATCTAATACTCTTTATTTTACACACGTGAGTGAAAATTGTCAAAACCAAATTTATTGGCAACCTATTCAAATTAGCATGCAAGGCTTAGCCCCCTTGTATTTAGACTTGTTAGATTGATATTTACAAGTATTATACAACAAGATAGTGTTAAGGGGCTGATGATGAAGCCGAAAGGTGGCTAACGGAACCACCTAACTACCTAATATAACTCTTCCGTGTTTGGGCGCGTTGGATTTGGCTTCATAAGTACTTTAGACTTCAGGATGGTGTCCACTGTCTGATGATGAAGCCGGAAGGAAGCCATAGGAACCCCTCAACTAAGCAAGCAATATCTTCGTTCTATAAAAGCTTATTTTTAAAAAGGTAATATCAATTTTTTTTTTTTAATTTCTTTTTCTTGGCATTCATGTAGTTTTTGAATTAGAAAAGAAATACACAGAAATAATAACATACTTATTAAGGGACTACCTATACTTATTATTTTGAATTCTAAACATTTTTTTTAATTTGTCTCAACTAGACTTTATCGTAGAGTACCCGCAACTTCGTTCGCGTTATTTTCAGGCGTGTTTCATACCCTTAAGCTTTATTTTGAGACAAAAGGTAGCCTATGTCCTTCCCCTGGATAAAATTTATTTCCTTGCCGAGTTTGATGAAAATCTGTTCAGAGGTTTGGGCGTGAAAAGATAACAGACAAATAGACAAACAGATTTGCTTTCGAATTTATTATACTAGTATGGAGTGTGAAATTTCAATCTAATAAATTCCAGAGAGTTCAATATCTCATTGCCAGACAGCAATTAATAATGCATTAACTTAAATTACTTAAATTTCTTTCTTGAATAGACGGAATTTATAGATAAGAGAAAAATCTAATTTTCATTGCGATAAATTCTAGACTATAAATTAAATTATATCTTATTTGTTTATCCAGGTACAGTAGAATCCGTTTATTATGACATCGAAAGGAATTGACAAACACGTCATAATAAGCGGACGTCATACAAAGTATATTGTAAAAAAAAAACCTTTTTTATGTGTACATTATCTTGCCGCGATTTTCGAAGCGGTTTCAAAACATTTGAATTGAACGATTGCTTAATGCGGTTCTTGTTTTTAAAAATCATTGAGATTGTCGAATGACCCACGCCAAATTTCTTTGCGAGAGATGAGTTTGATCCTCCATTTTCTAATCTGCATATTATTGCACCTTTCTCCTCAATCGTAAATGCTTTACGGCGTTTAGATGACATTTTTTTCACAGTATGTACATACAATGAAAAACACAAACGACAAACGAAAAACAATGCATGACCTTTAAGTGTCAATTACTCACGAAGATTCAAAACAAAAACGATCCACGTGCTGAACGTCGTCGGGAATCAACGAACATTACCTGTAAAGAATCATGTCGGTCATTATAACCGGACATAATTTATTAAAAATGGGTCATAATAAGCGACATGTCACTGTAAGGGAAGTCATTATATCCGACTTTTTTTGAAAACCAAACTTCGTAGTGTAATTACGTCATAACAATCGGTTGGTCAATATAGGCGGAGTCATAATAAACGCATTCTACTGTATGTGTAAATCCAATAAACTATCTGTGTGCTAAATTTCATTTAAATCTGATCAGCGGTTTCGCGTGATCGAGTAACAAACATCCGAACAACTAAACATACAAACTTTCACATTTATATTAATGATAATCTCCCGGAGTTTACAGCTTGTATAAGTACTATTCGCTCAATAATTGAAATAGACGATAATACGAACGAGTTGTTTTATAATGAAATAATAAACTTTTGTCTGGCTCAAAGTTGGTTCTGTGTAGATGTGAATTAGTGTGACAGTAATACCTACACTTTTGTAAGTGAATCTCGTGTCTGTAATAGATGGTTGGACCACTGCATAGTCACTGAGTCTGCAAGGCAATCTGTTGTTAGTGTGACAGTACTCCATGATTTGTATTAGTCTGACGATTTTCTGATTGTGGTCGAATGTGGTTTATATAAAATTAAGCCTAAATTTGTAGATAAGGTAAATAACAATAAACCTGTAAATCGTGTTATATGGGGTAAGAGGTCACCAGAGCAGATTAGCAAGTACTACGATCTGTGTCATTCTGGACTAAGCCTGATAGATATTCCTTGTGAGCTGAGTGGTTGTTGTGATAGGTTGTGCGATCACAGAAGAAATCGCTCAGTTCTTGATGAAATGTATTTAAATATTGTAAATACACTTGCTCTGTCCGCCGTGTCGGAGGAAGGGTGACTATATCTCCTGGTGGAATAAATATGTCACCGACGCACACAGAGAAGCTCGGCTTAAATTCCAAGTGTGAACTATGGCCGATCGCCCGGCCAGTGGTCGTGTATTTAATGATATGGCGGAGGCGAGGAGACATTCCAAGGCTAAACTCAATTGGTGTCAATATAGACATGATCAGCTTAAAATGGACCTCATCGCGTACAACCACACTACTAAGAACTTTAAGCATTTTTGGAAAAATATTAATAAGATGAATGTAACGCCGAGTCTTCCGGTGAGGGTCGGTGGTATTACTGACCACAAGCATATTGCCGATGCTTTTAGGGGCCCTTTTGCTGTGCGGTCGACCTTAATCGCGGTTCTTCATAACGCAAACGATACTGAGACCATTGCGACTAAACGGAACCCAAAGATACCAGCTAAGATAGTGGCTAGTATTATCTCAAAAATGCAACGTGGAAAGTCCGGGTCACGATGGTCAGTATCGAACATTTTAAACATGCGGGGATCCATCTGCCCAGGGTGTTGTCACTGTTTTTTACACTGTGCTTGGGACATTCTTATCTGCCGGAACTACTTATGCAGACGATAGTCGTTCCCATAGTTAAAAACAAGACTGGTGAAACATCCGATATCAATAACTATCGACCCATCTCGCTCGCTACTACCATGGCCAAGGTGCTTGACGGTCTGTTGAATGGCTGTCTCTCCGAGCACGTTAAAGTGCATGACGCCCAGTTTGGGTTCAGGGCAGGAGTATCCATAGAGTGATAAATGCAAAATGCATGTATGAGGATAATGACAATGATAATGCAGAGCACATATTGTTTGAATGCGCTCGATGGAATTATATACGCACGGATCTCGAAAAAAGTGTCACGATTTCCGGTTACAAAATGATTTATTTTGAATTGTAAAAGTATTTTATGACTTTTAATTGTCAAAGAAAATAAATAGTTCATTTGATTTGTTGATTCAACGTAAGCGCTGATTATAATGGTATCTGATTTGACTCAACTAAAAGTATAAATTGATCAGGCCGGCCATTTTAAGTCAGTTCGATTCGAGCGCTCGATCGGAGCAGACGAAAGAATCGGGTGACCAGGATTTGTTAAAAGTGTATCGTACACCCACACGGAATTAATCATCGAGATTAAAGGTATGACAACTTTATATTAAAAGTGTTTTATTCGCTTCTTCATACAAGCTTAGGAACTCATATAAACAAAGGTAACATAGTGGCCCTAATGCTAGAAAGTAAACGAAATTGTGAAGCAATAGTAAACTACATGAAACAAATAATAAAAATTAAGGAAAATGTCGAACGTAAAAAAGAACAAAATTGAAAGCATCCCCACCCTGAAGCAAATACCGAAAGGTGGTACCGGGGTGGGCGGAGTCCGGCACTACCTAAAATAACTGGGCGTCCATGAGGATTTCCTCTCCTAGGAAAAAAGGAGTATCCAAAGGAAGTGCCATCCTTAGCCTAAAACCCTCAATCAAGTACGAGGAGGATGTCGGTGTACGCGTGTTTTCTTGACTTGTCGAAAGCGTTTGAACTCGTTGCATATAATGTACTATGGGACAAGTTGGGAGACACGGGTGTGCCTACGGAATATACAGCCCTTCTCAGATACTGGTATGCTCACCAGACGAATCAGGTGAAGTGGGTCGATGATCGGTTGGATAAGTACAGGATGGAATGTGGTGTAAGACAAGAGGGGTTAAGCTCTCCTCTATTTTTCAATTTATATGTTAACCAGCTCATCGAGCGGTTGGGCCAGACACATGTCGGTTGTCATATTGACAGTACTTGTGTCAATAATATAAGTAACGCGGACAACATGGTGTTGCTCAGTCCAACTATAAGCGGGCTGAGAGAGTTACTATCGATCTGCGAGATGTATGCGGAGGTGCACGGCCTTAAATATAACTAAACAAAAGTGAGATCCTGGTGTTTAAAGCACCTAAACAACAACCTCGTTGTGTACCTCTGCTATATCTCAACGGCGTAGCACTCAACGTGTTTGATAGTTTTAAGTACTTGGGTCCCATTATCACCAGTGGCACTGAACAAGGCCGTCTCGTAATCTTCCACGAAATCTCCTGAAGACGACACCCTTTGGCCAGAACTCGTCGCTCATGAAGGTCTCCAGCTTAGCGGTGGGAAATCGCACAACAAAGGAATTGAATGCCGTATTATTTTACGAGTTCAGCTTCTCGACCCTCAGAGGGTCTTCTTACAGGCGTACTCCGCAATGTCCTCGGCTTTAGTGGTGTAGTGTAGCCGAGACACGTACAGCAGTGTTGTTGGTACTGCTGAGCGAAGGAGTATGCCATCTTCTACCGATGCAGTCCCACACCGGTTTCGTCGGGGAGGCTTCTTCTTCTTCTCCACCTAGATGAAGCCTTCCTCATTAACTTGACCGTTCGTACGGGCCTTCCCAGTGACCTTCTCTGGCGCGCGGGCATAAAGAAACCCTTATGACTTTACGACTTTTGGGCGCTGAAAATAACATCCTTTAGATTTTAAGGTATGCGATAAGGACTGTATAAAAAAGAATAAAAAAAGCACTTATGTTTTATTACTGCAGTTTGGCTTGCAGCAAAATATGGGAAAGGTTGATTTTTTGCAAAAAATATGTAAAAAATGACTTTTCAAATGGACGTATTGCCTATTTTGGAAAAACAATGTTTGAATGCCACCAGATTCTGACACGTCATTTCCATATTATCCTATTTTAGGACTCTCTAAATTGACTAGTTTAAATTAAAAATCAATGTTAAAAAGTGTTTTCCATTTCGAACGACTTCTTTTTTGCTATTAGTTTATCACACTACAATTTTACTAAATAAAGATGAACGTTTTCAACTCTTTCGAAAACGTTATGATAAGATAAATCTAAGGCCGACGTATAAAAAAAATTACGTTATAGTAACTCTAAAAGTTACTAAAAAAAACGTGCGGTCACCTTCATGTTCATTCAGTAAATTTTTAGTGTGAAAAGTATGGCATATTTACTCGATAACGTGACGCTAGCACGCTTTTCGTTTCGTTAACGTCTTCGTGCTAAGTGCTAAGCCCTCTGTATTTGAACCATAGCTATATTCAATTAAGTTGTAATCTGTCAGATTTTGCCTATTAAAACTGGCCGCGCGAATCCAGACCAAGTTTGACTTCAATAAAATTCATATTTCGCATGTTAAACTATTAAGATATATTCCAGTGGAATTTCGAAACTGTACGCAAACTTTTGAGGCGGGTTTGTGTGAAATGTTGTCGACGAGTGTATTAACTATTCTGCCATTTCTGGTGCAAGTTATTATAATGGTAGTGTACTTTGACTGTATCTTTGGTCTACAATTTGGCCGGACAAATTATAAGTTTTAATAGAAAAAAATCCAGTATCAGTCCCGAGTCTGACATTATGTGTGTGTGTAATGGCAATATCAGAAGGAAAAATGACAAAAAGGATATACAATGCGAAAAGGGAATAATGTAGGTACCGGGAAAGACTATCTTACCATGACCGAATAGACCGAGTCTTATCTGAAGGATAAGTTAAGAGTTTTCGTAACCGGTGAGCGTATATGAGACGAGCTATGAGAGTGGAGGAAGCCAGAGAGCTATGTAAGGAAAGAACCTGTTGGAACTCTGTACTCTTTGCCTAATCCGTGAGGGATTTGGCGTGATCATATAGCTAGATAATGGCAATAGGCTCACCGCCTATCATGTTGGACCTAAAATAGTCGGCGAAAAGTGGCTGTTCACAGTATACATCTGCCGGTCCTGATTGAGGAACGTGGGCGTGACGGTTTTTTTATACCTTGAAATGTTGAGTTCCTCCACTGTAATAGTTAGTCTCATAAACTCTCGCCGGTTTCGGAGACTCTTGAATTGCCCCTAAGGTACACAGTCTATTGGGTCTGCAAGAAAAGAACTTGTTGGAACTCAGTACCCTCTGGCTACTCCGCATGGGATCTGGTGTGATAATATAGACAGCTAGAAATTTTGGTGCCGATCATTTGGGAGATAAGCAGGTCGAGGCATTTGTCCTGCGGTGGACGTCTTCGAGCTATGATAAAGATATACTGAGTTCTTAGATTTATTTCATATGATAAATATACATTGAAAGAGTCGCAGGTTTCTCGGATTCTTTATAATTCCTAAGATTTTAATCAACTACTAGCAGTACCTCCAACTCACGTTCTCTCTCGTTAGCGTTATTTTCAGTAACGAGAGGGAAGTTGCGGATACTGCTAGTGTTTTTCATACCCTTAAGTTTTTTTTGAGACAAAAAGTAGCTCATTCATTTCCCCTGGATAAAATATAGTCAAGTCAAGTATCGATAGATAAAATAGGTATCTATAGTTATGCAATTCTAATCGCTTTGTAGTTTAATATAAAAGACATTGAATTTTATTTCCCGAACAATAGTAGTTTTATTTCGGATTTTAACATATAGTCTTTATTCTTTATTGTACACATATATACACAATGAATCAATATATAGGTTATTTTATGTACAAAGTGTTTTATGTGCTTAACTTGAGTTTTCTTACAGCTAACCTGAGCGATAGAGAGATGAAAAGTAGAGAGGACAGTAACAAGTGTACAATGGAATAAAACTATACATAAATACACAACACATTACATAAGTCAACAAAATAATATAAATTAATATACCTATTTATCCATATATATTATATATCAATAATTATATATAATAGTATATACATACATATATAAATATATGATTCATGATGAAAGACATTGCTCTTTAATTTTCCTCTTGAATACGTCCAGTGAGACGCTATCGCGTATAGAGTGTGGAAGTGAATTCCACAGCTGCACCGCGCGAACAGTGAAAGAACCATTAAAAAGGCTAGAAGTGTGACGGGGAGTACGGAGAAGAAGAGAAGATGTGAGGCAGGGCGTACCCCTGGGGACTAAATATTCAAAGCGTTCCCTTAGATAAGATGGTGAATTAGGATTTAAAGAAGAGAATAAAGGAGTGAAAGAATATGAGTATCTCGACGACGTCGAATAGGCAACCACTTTAACTGCGCCCGAAATTCAGAGACATGATCGTACTTTCGGAGCCCGAAAATAAAGCGGATGCACAAATTCTGAAGCCGTTCGAGTTTATTGAGAAGCTCCTCCGTTGCGTCCAAGAAACAAACATCAGCAAAGTCCATCATCAGTCCAAAGAGCATCAAAAAGAAGAGATTGAGCAAAAGTTATTTTAGTATGTAAGGGCAGGAACTTCTGGAGTCGCTTGAGAGACTAGAAGGAGCAATAAATCCTTCTGCTTACTTCTGCAATGTGAACATTCCACGAAAGATGGCAGTCGATATAGACACCTAGATTTTTAGCACTTGTGGAATAGGCTATAGGAACTGAGTCGTAGAGTACTGGTGGAAGAGCATTTTGATCTAAGAGATTGAAGTAGTATCTGCTACCAATAATGAGAGCTTGTGACTTTGTGGGATTTACTAGCAGGCCAAAAGATTTAGCCCACTCGTTAATTTTTATAAGATCATTATTGATAGCATCAACAGCTTCGGAAAGCTCATCTATTTTGAAATGACGATAAAGTTGCAAGTCGTCTGCGTAGAGATGATAGTATGAAATAAAATTTTAGTGATAGCATTAATAAAAACCGAGAAAAGAAGAGGGGAAAGGACACCACCTTGGGGTACGCCCGCAGTCAGATCACACCAGTCAGAGGAGACCTCATCGTAACGGACCGACTGCAACCGACCCCGAAGATAAGAATCAAACCATTTGATCACAGAAGAAGATAGATTAAGAGAGGATAAGATCCCTAGGAGGATGTCAAAATCAACTGAGTAAAGTCTCCTATACGTTTATTGATACATTTTATAGCCTACAAATTTATATTGCCCTGCCTTAAATTCTGAAAGAAGAACACGATGATCAAAGCTCATCGTTCAGTTTCATACGTTTTCTGTTTACGTCACTCAACAGGACTAGCAGTGTGCGACAAGTTATGTCGCGAATTTTGTCGCACTAGGCGTAGGATAACCGTTTTGTCTTACGTGCTAGTATGGTGTGTCGAGACTAACGTTTGACACGAGAAAACTCTTTCCAAGTTTTTTCACTTGCTGTACAAGTTTAATCAATCATTTGATTAATTGAAAAATCTATTTGTGAAAAATAAAGACTGTAGAACATAAGTTGTTTAGACTGAAGTATAAAAGTGACAACTTTCGACACTAATAATAAGCCCCAATTCTGAACTGTGCTATAGACAAAAAAATTTGACTTGCGTACAAGCATTGGTATATTATTACAAGCTTTTATTTAACTTGCAATGCTCGTACCTCTGTCTGTCTCTCTTTCCGGTTCAAATCTTGTGATCCATTTTTCACGCACTTGTGGGTACTCGATTGAGCTGAAATTTTAAATACGTATGTAAGTTTGATGACAATGCAATAATATGATACCATTGAGCTGGTCTGATGATGGAGCTTAAGGTGGCCATAGGAACACGTGAATTAAACAACGTAACCCCCTCGCGTTTAGGCTTGTTGGATTGCTATTAACTAGTACTTTACAACCAAATGATGTTCAGGTTCTGATGATGAAGCGGAAAGGTGGCCAATGGTACCACCCAAGTACTCAATATCACCCCGTCGTTGCTTGGGCTCGTTGGATTTGTCTTGACGAATACTTTAAACCCGGATGGTGTCCAGGGTCTGATGATGGAGCTGGAAGGAAGCCATATAAACTCTTCAACTAAGCAAGATATCTTCGTTGTGTTTATGCAAAAAAATCTTTTTAATAAAGGGCTATTTAAATTAAAATTATTCGTACTACATTACGTATCGCGAACAAAATGACGGTCAAAAAATGGCCACATTTGTTCTTATAGTCTATTTCAAACAAACTTTCAAACTTTTTTCACTTAACACCAAAACGTCAATTTCTTGCTAATAGCATCTTGTCATCAGAAATTCTGACGACACTTGATATAGATTGCAATCACGACTAAAACATCTAAAAATGGTGATGGTTTGTTTACAAAGTTTTTAAGTTTGATTGGAATAGACTATACGTATCTAGGTAAGGTGAAAAGTTATCGGCCTGACAATAAAAGAATGCAATTTTCAGTTACAAAATGTTTTTATTTTTCGACGTGTACTTCCTTGACTTTAACACACTTGGTCCAGTGTTTCTCCAACATCAGTATTCCTTCCCGGAAGTGAGAGTCTGGAAGGTTGTGAAAATATTCATCTACAGCCATCTCAACTTCTTATTGGACGTGAAACGCTTCCCAGAAACAAATTTCTGTAAGTATGGGAACAGATAGAAGTCTAAGGGTGCCATGTCAGGAGAATAGGGGGATGGCCGAGCAAATAGTACCCCAAATCCCGCAGTTTTCCCATCGCCAATGTACCCTTGTGTGCAGGTGCGTTGTCCTAATGAAAGATAATCTTTTTCGTCTTTAAACCTGGCCTCTTCTCGTGAATTTTGGCATCCAGCTGGTCAAAGAGATTGGAGTATTATTCGCCAGTGACTGTTCTGCCTTTTTCAAGGTAATCAATTAACAGGATCCCTTTCGCATCCCAAAACACACTGGCCATGACCTTTCCGGCAAATGCATTGACAAAATCGGTTGGATCTCTATTGAATCGGTCTAAACATTGCTGTGAATATCGTTTGCGCATTTGCTTTTGATCGGTGTTTAGCAAATGCGGCACCCATCTTGCGCAGAGCTTTAGCATCCCTAATTCTTCATGCAAGATATTTCGTACCCTTTCTTCCGATATCCCTACAGCCTCAGCTATGTTACTTACCTTCACTCGCCTATCGTCCAACACGATATCATGGATATTTTCTATGGTTTTCGGAGTGGTGGCGGTTTTTGACCGTCCTTCACGTGGGTCATCTTCGAGGGGCATGTGACCACGTTTAAATTTAGCTGCCCACTTTTAACGGCTGACATGGAAGGAGTCCCCATAAACGTTTATCAACTTCGGATGAATTTCTTTAGGGCTTAATCCATCAAAAAAGAAAAACTTTGTGACCGCCCGATATTCATTTTCACCCACCCATTGCCACTTGAGCTTACTAATCCTGAAGGCTATGTCGGTGACCTTGGTTCTTCTAGGAATCTCCTCATTCTTTATTCAATCACGTTGGAAAACGCCGGGCATAACTCTTTCCATAGCTCACTGAGCAACTCTGAGCTTTTTTATGAGACCTATTGTAAGAGATGGTCCTACGGACTAGTCCGGTGAGTCTAGGTTTTATCAAAGAAGTTTACTCATTCTTTTATAAAATACAATAACTCAAAACGAAACACAAAACGAGATCATTTTACAAAATGCAAGTTGTATGTAGCTCACTTCAACCAGATGATAACTCTCAAGTATTTTTATAAAATGGTTTTGAGCACCTATCTTTTTGGGTGTTTTGTGATTGACAAATCGCAATATATTAAAATGACGTAATAATATTAGGAATTAATTGTGTCAAGCTTTTAAAAATATACTATAATTTTAACATTAACAAAAATGGTCTTTTTTCAATAATAAAGTAGGATATTATCATATTTTTTATAAAGTAATTCAATGTAGGTACAAGTGTGTGACACTTAAAGAACCTTATTTTTGACATTTAGTAAAATGCCAAAACGAAAGGAGTATAGGTATTTTCATCACATGGTTTATTAGAAAATAAATCCTGTCATTACCAAGGCTAAGTGTAAATTATTCAGAATAAATACCATACATTGTTTATTTGTGTTCTTGCGGTATTTATGTAATGCCTAATAGCAGAGTATTTTAATATTCTGCGATGTATAAAAATAGGCTAAGTTCGGGTATGTAGGCGAACATAGCGTCTTTTTCCCTCAAGGGTATTTTACCTCTAGGGGTTATCCTTATTAACGATTTAATGATAAAACGTTAATAAGGATAACCCTACGGGATTGTATCCTACGCTCGACGACCGCGCGGGCGAGCCACAACACATGCGGGATATCAACATAAAATATTTTTTCTTTCATGAAATAATATTCAATATTAAAAGGGCAGTTTATGGTATAAATTCTGCGAGAATTCGAATTATCAGTCTGTATTTTCATTAAAAATAACATCTTTTCCAATTTGTTAAGGCCATTCAAATAAATAAGTATAACAATAACACTAAGTATAACATAAAGTAAACAAGGGTCAAGTTGATGAAGAAGGCTTCATCAAGGTGGAGCAGAAGGACAAGAAGCCTCCTCGAAGAAACCGGTGTGGGTCTGCACCGGTCGATGATGGCATACTCCTGCGTTCTGCAGTACCGACGACGTTGCTGTACATGTCACGGCTACATTACAGTACCAAAACTGATGACATTGTGGAGTATGCCCGCAAGAAGTCCTTGTATACTCTGGAGGTTCGAGAAGCTGAATTCGCAACACAATGCTGCTTTTAATTCTTTTGTTGTGCAAGTTCTCACTACCAAGCTGGAGATCTTTATGAGCGAGGACTTCTGGCCGAGAGGTGTCGTATTCAGAAGATTTCGTGGAAGACGTGAGAGGCACCCCTATGTAGCGCAACATGTCGCTGTAATTACATGTTATTTAGACAATAAGTTTTTATATATTATAGGTATGTTAATCTGTAAGGTATATATTCTATGGGCACGTAAGTAAAACAATAATTTTTTTTTAAATTTTATTTGCCTGTATTAAATGACTTATCATCATTATATTAATACGTGAAGCAAAAACTTTGTACCCCTTTGTACGAAAATTGCGCGGACGGAGGAGTATGAAATTTCCCACACTTACAGTTTATATCGAGAAGGAGTGCAGAATGCTAAATTTTTTTTAAATTATGCATATAAAATACATTAAATCAATAAAAAACACATTACACACACTACCATGTATTTGACAAAATATACTTCAAATTGAGAATATATTAATATTGTTTGTTTTTAATATTATTTGTCTATAGTCATACTGAATGTCAAACATAACCAGCAAACGATGAAAGAGTTTTTACAAAAAACATCGTTTGCATTAATTAAATTATCGAAATATGTATGTCAAGTACAATGGTTTGAATTTCAACAAAAAAAAAATGAAAAAAAGGTATTCTTTATTTTAATCATGATTTGCTTTTTTTATTTAAATTTCATATAATGTGTTTGAAAAAATAGGCAAATTAACAGTGTAGCCTTGGTGAAATCTGTGATTATAGAAGTATAGTCTTTGACAATAGAACCTTAAAAATGTTCAAACTTATAATTTAAATTGATTATGGTCGAATTTCGACCAATGGGCGACCACTAGTTATTATTATTATGTTATTTTCCTTAAAATTTCAATTACACCTGATTAATAACTACGTGATACTTGTTTGTATTAGTTCCTAGGGATAAGTTTCACGTTGACTCCGTTCTTCGATCGCAGGATGAGATCGGAGGCAAGTTGCGGCTCCATATGAGATGGTAATAGGATGAAGTTTTTGACTATTGATGAGATAGTCACTTTTAGTTCCATCATTGCGAATTTTTGGCCTGAAAAAGGAAGAAAGTTTTGAACCTTTTTTAAATGCAATTAAACCCGCCGCACCGTATGCCTATACCACTTTCATGCTTGTAAGCCAGGATCTGCAATAGCCTCCACTAAAAACATTGAGGTTTAAACTTTGGAGTATACGTGGTACTTAAACACCTGTATTTCGAAGACGACGTTAGGTTCCAATGTAATAGATATCATCATCATCAGCCCAAATAAGTCCATTGCCATTTTATCAGGCAATAATCGATAAAACACCGTACCTTGTCGCTCCTCGAATCATGGAAGGCTCGAGGCTTCATAAAATTAATTTAAAGTTAACTTATTAACATTAAGGAGAAAAGCGTACTTTCTACGTTTAGCATCGGCGATCGGTGTTTAAGGCATGTATTGCAAAACGAAAATCAGTCGTGAATCTAGTTTTAAAACTTACGTTTTAGTACAAAAATAGTAGTAGGTTCACAACTGATTTACGGTCTGTAATACGCACGGCCTAAGTTTCTTTTCGGAAGCTCTATGAATGCTTCCACTCGCACACATACGAATTCAATATACAATTTCATGCGCAGCGATCATGTCGATTTTGGACGCTTGACGCTGTAGATGAACGTTACGCTAATCTGGTTTTGATGCTGCAATCGAACGCAGTTATTCGCCAACAGGCGATGCAGCATGGAATCAGTCGCTAAAATGCGTATCGATCGATCGCGGTCTCCAAATCCCGCGGCCAGTCGTTAAAACGTGATACAGAATCAATACGCGATCCATTCGTTAACATATTAATTCCAGTCTCAGAGGTCGTATCGATTTTTAGATGTCCGATGCACCTTGACTATGATGCCGCGATTGAACGCATTTATTCGCCAAAACACAGCATCGAAGTAGTCACTAAGACGCGCAATTTATTTTGGATCTTCTTCCTTTCGTATAGTGGTTCATATTTGTTCCGCTAAGTAAGTGACTAGTTTGATCGCGCTGTCTGTGGCGGCGCTCAGCTCTTTCCTTGTACAGTTAGTGGAGCATAAAGGGAAAACTGCGACATAGTCCGTGTAGTTGCACCACAGTCGCAGGCTGTTAAATTTGGATCTCTGAATCCCCATGTACACAGATTTTGCCTGCATCTACCTACCTGTGTGCGGAGCTGATTTAATAATTTCTACACCGACCATGATAGTTAGTAGTTGCTCTTGGCCCAGGCGGTAGTAGCTCCTGACATGGGACGAAGTAGGGCGGTGGGGGTTTAGTTTCTCTCCATAGTTTCAGTCCAGCCACGATTGGGAGATTACACAATGATAGAGTGGTCTTTAAAAACCTTTTACGGCTTTTGAGGCGGAAATGAGGGATTTGGTGCCCATAAAAGAAGTGTCGGGTATCAGAGTTAGAATTTTGACACTGTGATCGAATGCAACAAGTGGCCTGAACGCGAAGCAGAATCAAATTTGCCGAATTCCGATGCTAAAAATATAGTAAATGCTATGATTTTAAATAGTTTATATAAATACGTGATGTGGTAATAAACGATTTACCTATGCAGTTTCTGGGACCTGCACTAAAAGCGAGCCAACTAAACGGATTCTTCAGTGGCGTATCGAAACGCTCCGGCCGGAATTCCTCAGCATCTTCGAAAACATCCGGATGCCTTTGGCTTTGATATATATTTATCAAGATCGATGTGCCCTTTATTAATTTTACTTCACCCACTTCTGTAATAAAATAATTTTGTATGTTGATCACTATTTCATTATGGTACCTGTGATACCCAAATGTCTAAAGCATAGAATTCATTAAGACATATAAACACCGACACGTTTAAATTCTTCAAGCGGAGGTAGATGTACTATGTACATCTCTGCACAATATATGTTGCCGACGAAGTAAGATCCCAATGTAATAATTGTTATATATATTGTATATGTACAACAACAACAAGTTTTTGGATATAACCTATACATGACAAATAAAATATTGATTGATTGAACTTATTCTAAACTGAACCTAGGATCTCGTGATCGCCACTCGCACTATGTTAAATATAGGCAAAAATTATTAACATTATTTTAGAAATTCGGCTTCTGAATGTTTAAAAGGTCTAATGATACGGCCAAACCAACGCGTCCAGCCGCGTCCGTCCGATCAGTTCCTGCAGTAATATTTGTATGGAAATGTTCCCATCAACGCGTCCTGCGTCCTGCACGCGCTATATGGGGGGCGTCTGCACGCCCAATGATAGGGAGATACTGTTCGCCACCGTGATCGCCACCGGGGACGCCACCACGGCCTCGGCTGAAGGTGTTGGTTTGGCCGTACTAAGCCGGTCTTTGAGGCAAACTTTGAGGAAGGCCTTTACCCTGCAGAGGACGTCATTCCGCTGATGATAATGGTTTTAAATAGACTTAAAACTAATGTTTTTATGGAAATGGACAGACGGCTTGGTCCAGTGGTTAAAAACTTTAATCGCTCCATCTACTGGATCGAGTAGTCGTGGGTTCGATTCCTGCCCGAGACATATCTTTGTATGACCCACAAAAATTTGTTTCGGTCTGGGTGTTTGTTTATGTTAATTTCATGTTAGTGAATGCACCCACGGCACAGAAATAACTCCTAGCGGGGAATACATTTAAAAAAAAACTCGTTGCCTTTCTACGTTAAGCAATGTAAAATTCGTAACCTTTATAAGCAATACAATAGTTATTACCCATTATTTAATATTGATACTGCCTTCTTCTGAGCTGAGTGCTGTTTTATTTATGTTACTTTCTCCTGCATACATATTTTTTGTTATTTTTATATTTTATATATATTCATATGTATATGTATATGTACAGGTTATTTTATTACCCGTGACGCCACTTACAAAGATTGTGCCAGAATATCAGCGCTGCACAATAACCATAGTGCAGCGCTGTAAATATGCTAACCAATTTGTATTTCTTTTATACAATAAAGAATAAATAAATTAATTAATTAATATAATTATATTACATTGAACCATCATTATAAACATATCGATTAAAATTAATTACTGGTCAAGATATAAATTTGTTGTATCAATTTATTAATGCCATTAAGTTTGTCATTATTACATTATCGTTCATAAGTTATGAATTGTGCTCCAAGTGATCTGCTAAATATTCGGCGACACTGTAGTAAGCCGTGTGTAATAATAAACATTTTAATCTGGTTTTAAATAGCTCATAACTTGTGATTTGCAATATAATACTAGTAGTAGATGGTTATACATTCGCCGTCCCATACAAAATATACTCTTATCAAACATTGCGGTTTTGTGTGGTGGACAATTAATTTTAAATTTGTGGCGTGTACTTTTATAATTGACGTACAAATCACTTCAAATATATGGCACTGTTAATATTTTAAGACTCATAAAGAAAGATTTACAGCAAGTACACATTTTATCTGCGATTTAAATACGATTTTGTCTGTCGAGTTACCCCAAAACGTTATACCATATCTCAATATGGATCCCACATTATCATGATATGCTGTCAGTACTACTGATTGGTTTACTATTTGGGCGAGCATACAGAGAGCACAGGATTGCTGGTTTAATTTTATACTTTCTACATGTGATTTCTAATTGTAAGGTTCACCATATTTTGTAATAATTATCTGGATTTAAAATATTTTCTTCGGCATTTATAAATTATTTTATACATGACAACGTATTTCCGGTAACCGTTCACCACTCAATATAAAATACAGTTACAAATATCTACAGTCAAATTAAAAATATACATTATTTAAATAAATAGGTTGCTATGTCAATAAATACTTAATGATGACACATAATTAAGATGGTGAAAAGACTTTGTAGTTTTGACAGAAGGGCATAAAAGTGGAAGACGGACGGTTGGCTGGGGATTTGTTTGGTGTAAGGTGGACAGGAAAGACGGTTGAAGAAGTGATAGTGTGTTTTAAGTGCATGTGTAGTTATTTGTGATATAAAGTGTTATATCGGACAAATATAAATAAAAGGAAAAATCAGAACTATCGAGTGTTTTGTTGCTGACCCTGCTGGCTGTCAAACACAAATAAGGCTTTTATTTATATTTAATCCTAAGAACTTTGCAATATTTACTAGTTGCGACTGTCTGTTTTTAAATGTTTTTATGTTTGTTTATCTAGAATAATTTTTAAGTGTATTGTTGTCAACTATTGTATAACATTATATAAGATTTTGGTTATTTCAAGCTCAAAAGATTTTTTTCTTTGCCGGTGAATATAATAGTGCTTGTGATGTATAGACTACGGGATGGCTTGGTGGGGCGAACGGTGACATTAGACATTCACTTGTTGACTACCGCCATGGGCGGTTGTCTGTGCATTGAGTGTATTTATGGTGATAACCAAAGAATACGACTGAAAAATGACCGAAATCTTAATTAAATGCTTGACATTGAAATGACCGCACCACCTACCCTGTTTAATATTGTTAATACTCTAAGAATTATTATTTAATCATACTACTTTATTATTGTACAATAATGATTATCTTTTTATTTTCAAAAGGGAAAGGTGGTAGACGGTCAAATTGTCACAGTTATGTCGTCCTGAGATTAAAATAATCAAACACATTAATTGCTCCGGTCAGGTCAATTTAACATTTGTGCCTGCTAATACTTATCAACAGGACAAAGATTATCTTTGTGTGTGGTTGTCTGTTACACTGTGGTTATATAATAATTTTATAAAAACTACAGTAAATATGAATACATTGAATTTAACAAAGAATTAAACATGATTGGATTTTAATATTTCGCGAGTGACTGTAGATATATGGAAAAAACTACCTACAGTTATTTATCTGGACTTAAATGTATAAGAGCTTGCTATCAACCACACAATAAAATTGTGCCTGTAGGTATTAGCCGAGTCAGAGAACCGACAAAAAGTATACCAAATAATACGACACAAACAAATAATACGAAGGATAATTGAGAGTTCTTCATAGACTGACAAAAGTATCAGTTCATGCTATTCATAAATAATGGTTTGCATTGCAATGCTTTAAGGTCACTTCGGTTGTTCCTATGATAGTTCAAAATAAGGGAAGATGTAGAAATAAAATAAACGTGTACTTTGTCGCGTTTTAGAGGGTAAATTTATAAAAACAACGTCCAAAACAAATACCTACCTGCATTAAAAGTTATTTAACTTACGTAAATAAATTGAAATTGACCTACTGCTATAAATATCAAATATTACATTGAGCGTAGCAACAGCAAACAACTATATAGAACTACCGAAGTAATATATAGATCTATGTGTCCAACATACAAGGGTATGGTTAGATATGGCAAACCTTTAATAATAGTATCAAGACAAAAATAAATGTGCCGACTATACAAAAGTATTGTTTATTGTAGCAAATAGCTACATAGAATATTAAGACAAAAAATAAGTATGCAGAGAATACTCAAGTATAGTTTATTGTGAAAATTGCAACATCAAAATGTGCCCCCCATACAATGTATGGTTAATTGTGCTTATTTGCAACATAGAAAATGTGGCCGCCATACAACGGATGGTTGAATGTCGCAATTTGCAACATACAAAATGTTCCCACCATACAACGTATGGTTGAATGTGGCAGACTGCGACATAGAAATTGTGCCGGCCATACAACGTATGGTTTAGTGTCGCAGTTCGCAACATAGAAAATGTGCTGGCCATACAATGTATGGTTAAATGTAGCAAAGGCTGCATAGATGGTGTATATATACATGTGTGTAATGTGTATATGTAGACCTAGATGCCGATTGTGGTTTAATGTAGCAAAGGCTGCATAGATGGTGTATATATACATGTGTGTAATGTGTATATGTGGACCTAGATGCCGATTGTGGTTGAATGTAGCAAAGGCTGCATAGATGGTGTATATATACATGTGTGTAATGTGTATATGTAGACCTAGATGCCGATTGTGGTTGAATGTAGCAAAGGCTGAATAGATGGTATATATATGCATCTGTGTAATGTGTATATAGATGCCTAGATGCCAACTAAACAACTGTATGGTTGAATGTAGCAAATGCTGCATAAAATATATGTATGCGTGTAGTAACATATATATGTACTTAAGTAAAGTAAATGTTTAAAAGTCGAAGTATCGATTTTTCGATTAAAATAATAATTCCTGTTTAATCGATTTTAAACATTGAGACGATTCAGTGAATCTTACGAAGTGCAATTACAGAAGTAGTCATTCACATATGATTCTTATTTAAGTAAAGTATGCATCTGTAGATTCGAATAAATACCAAATACGTGCCTTGTGAAACATCATTATTTTTATGATTTCTGAAAGATTTCCGTTTTATATGCTTTCCTAAAATCAAATGCATTATTCAAAATTTTGCTCATTCGGAAATGGACTTCAATTCGATTAGACCTTTTAGTCCTTGATTTAATTAATAATGGATTCTAGTGCGCTTGATTCAGATATCGATTTATTTGGAAGAGACATTCTTACGACGAAATCTATGAATGTCTTCGGTTTAGATCAAAACAAAATACCATAGTGATGATAGGGATAGTTTAGCTAAAATGAGTTCCCTTACAGCATGGATATAAGGCTTATAAATTCATACCTTACAGTATTTAAAAAATATGTATGGAATAATAGAAAATAAATAATGATTTGTACAGTGTAAAGATAATCAATTTTACGACAACATCGTTGTGTATAAATTATAATTAAACTGATCACACCAAAAATCAACAACTTGTTATAAGTATGTACTTAAAAATGTTAACCTAAAATATGGCGAATGTGTTACCGAAACTAATTATCAGAATTCTCTAACAGCACTTACTTAGGTGGAAACTAAACCAATCGAGTAAAACAGATTATATGAGAATTACATATTAGGCAGCGAACCCTGTAAAAAATTGTAATTTTGTAAGAAATTGCTTCCTATTTTAGCTATTTTCACAGAGTAGTTGGAAA
The DNA here is from genome assembly GCA_905147815.2 of Phalera bucephala. Taxonomy (NCBI): domain Eukaryota; kingdom Metazoa; phylum Arthropoda; class Insecta; order Lepidoptera; family Notodontidae; genus Phalera; species Phalera bucephala. Next base: position 26,644,051 of record LR990615.1, read on the forward strand.
ATGCATTTGGTCACTATTGTAACTATAGTCTGCAAATCTGAACATGAATTGGTCTAGGAAAAGTAAACCGTGCAAAATGTAATCCCCGGGTGGAAATCATTACTAAGTCCACAATACTTGAGCAGTGCTGGAGGCGGTGACCACTGCTAAATAATCTTCTATAGTGCAGAAACTCTTTGATTCAACTACAGTATAATTGTCATCCTGAAATCGTCACAATGGAGTCCCAACTACGATCAAAAATCGGGAAAAGGCTGGGACCCTGAGACCTAAATATTTAAGGTTATTTACTTTTACACCTAGGCTACTAAATCCAATCAAGGTCGTGAAATCCCCGTGCAAGCATGGGTCGATATCGCAATGGATTTATAATAGTGAATATGTAAATTATTTTTAATTTTAATTCATTTCCATATTGTAGTTCTGAATCTGTGGCTTCACAGGTGGAATTTCACAGGAAATAAAGCGAGGCATAAGTTGTGATCGTGTTCGGCTATGGGTCATTAAGAACTGCCGAAAATGAAAACCTCAACATACTGGATTAAACGTACTTTATGTATCTCTAGTAAGCAAATTTAGCTCAAATAAAGTGTGACTAATACAAATTGTGATTATAGCAGCTATCGTGAGGAAAAGTAGCAGGTGCGATGAATGAAGGAAAATTTCATATGATTTTTAACGTATTCTATGTGAGATGTTCCATAACTGTATTAGCCCATAGGTACCCTCATTTGTGGGCCAGATAGAAGTACCGTGACTTCCATAAACAAGTCTTACAGCCTTTTACAACATGAGACATATGTTCTTGTGAAGCTAGGTGCGAATTGTTGCAAATATTAGGAACGGTTACATATACTTAAAATTAAGTTCTTTTGGACCTTTTGTCATATTTCGCAATTTAATAACAACCCCACTCACATCTCCCGGATGGGAGATCTCATTTTCTCTAAACTCAATCTATAAGGTATCTTCTAAGACATATATTAAGAACGCTTATATAAGGATTTATATATAAAGTATTATTATAATCCTTCTCCCTTCATACAGTTTTATTAGAGGTGATTGCGATTTACTACTTATCCGTGAAGATGTAAAGAGACTGAAATGACCATGAACTGAAGACCTAGCGGATATGCCCAAAGGGAGTATAAGAAGTGTGGAAAATTATGGAAAGGAGGAGAGAGGGAAGGATAATATTAATATCTGATTTCAATTCATAGCTTCCAGGTTAATAATATGTAGCGGCTGAAGTGGATTACTATGACTAAGTCAAAGGTGTGGAGCTTTGCTCAGGGAAATGTGACGTGTGCGTCTTTGGTTATTCAGTTCAAACCTTCACCTGGTTTCATCAAAGGTAAAAGAATTATTATTATTGTATCTCGAAAAGATCGAACGAGTCTTTCGCAGAGGCTTGCTTGTTTGCTTGTTTTTGCAAATATATTAATTGAGCATATTATCTTACATAAATGTCTAACATTATTTATTTATTGAGTTCTTAGATTTACGCGAATAGCGAAAGTCGCTCAAAGAAGTCTGCAGTCTGTGAACATGTCCTTGACCGCACCCACCATAACATCAGATTTGATAGACCACAAATCCTCGTGAAAGAACACCGATTCCTACCAAGGATGGTTCGCGAGGCTATTGAAATTAAAAAACCTCCTTATTTCAATAGAGAAGATGGCTGGATGCTTCCATCGTCTTGGGATCCGGTAATTAATATAATCAAATCCAAAACCAAGCATAACACTGCAAGACCTCAAGACACCGTGAGCTCATTCTGCGTAGATCGGACCAACAACAACAAAAATAATTAAGAAGTTTGAGGGTACCCCGGAACAACTATGCCTATTGGACGTCTAACACCTCAGTCCCTCCCGTGACCATGGGTGCTGCAAAGCACTCGAAACGTCGGGAACTAAAAATAAAAAAATAAACCGCGATAAAATAGTTTTATTTCATTATTTATTTATTTTTAACAAGGAAGAGTCATGTGACGTATAGACTACGGGATGGCTTGGTGGGGCGAACGGTGACATTAGACATTCACTTGTTGACTGCGGGCGGTTGTCTGTGCATTGAGAGTATTTATGGTGATAACCAAAGAAGTATATCTTTTGAGTACACCACAGTACTGTCGTTAGCAAATAAAATTGTGGGATGTTTTGTTACCTTAGGAAGATCATTTATGTAAATATTGAACAATATTGGGCCTAGTACACTTCCTTGTGAAACACCAACTGTGACTTCCTTGTAAGTAGACACATAATGCATTTCTTGTTGTAACTTAGGACGTACTCTAGTAATTTGTGTGTATTGTTAGATAGATAAGACTTCATTAACTATAAAGAATTTTACTTTTTTGAAATTTCCTTATTCCGCATGCATGTAGTTTTTTCAGTAAAGTAAAATAAATAGTTATTTATTTTGTAGTGTGTTGGTTAAATTAAAGGTTTTTTTTCTTTCTCATCTACGGGAATTGAGTAAAATCGTTAATTATTAGTAATCTTGCAATAATTTTACATGTAATTTTAAAAGGGTCGGTAGCTTGACGTAATACCAACTTCTTTGGCCACATTTGTTGTATACGCGTGCAAGTCCGCGGGAAACAGCTTGTTGTTTAAATAGATCTATTAGACAGGTAAATGGTATTTTTTTTGCATTTAACCGCACGAATAGAGGTATAGTAAAGTGATTGCATGTACCAACATGGTATTAACCTTGGTAGGGACGAATTACACTAGATGACTCAGCAAATTACACGCATATAAATCGTGACTAAGATAAAATTAACTACGTATATTGTTTAAGTAATGTAGTACCTAATTTGTGTCACTCGTATTGTCCTGAAGGTATGATTGTCGAGTCACTGGAAATCACTCAAAGTGGAAAAGTGCCAATCTGTATAGAGGATATCGTTAAAGTGACTTAGGTCATAAATATTAGATCAGCGCTTCCCATATGGTGGGTGGGTTGCGACCCGGCACCGGGCCACGAAAATAAAATACCGGGTCGCAAGCATTGTCCCATTGTTTACAATCAATCATACTCATTCATTTCATGTTCAAGAGACGTATTGCGTTTGTGTCAACGCGAACGCTCGCTCCGCTGTTGCACTGAGGACTGAGTGGTGATCGTCACGTGTCCTGCGTAGCTTTTGTTTTACACGCCCTGTGCTTGCGTGTTGTTCCCGCCCGCTACCACATGGACATGGACATTGAAATGTGTTTTTTTATTTCCCTATATGCACTAGGAGGATTAAAAACTTGTGGTGGGTTACGATAGGGAAACATTAAAATAACTGGGGCAAGGCATAATAAAGTTTGGGAAACGCCGTCTGAGATGAATTACTTGTCTAGATGGAGCATTGCGCGCGGCATAAAATGTACTACACATAGGGTAAATTCATTGTAGTACGCACACACACGCGCACGCACACGTTGACAGCTTTTGAACAAATTTTCAAAAAATCGAACATTGACAATTAGCACATATGGTGCGTAACTGTGGCCGCTTTTTGGTGACATTTTTGTTACCAATGCTCCGTCTAGACAGTCTAATCATACTAATATTATAAATGTGAAACTTTGTAGGATTAGTGTTTGGATGTTTGAATGTTTGTTACTTAATCACGCAAAACAACTGATTGACGATTTAGCGCAGTGGTTGAGAGCTTGAGCGGCTCCGCCCACTGTGTCGAATAGTCGCGGGTTCGATTCCCGCACGGGACAAATCTTTGTGTGATCCACAATTATTTGTTCCGGTCTGGGTAATTATTGTTTGTGAATTTTCATGTTTGTAAACGCACCCACGACACAGGAATAAATCCTAGTGTGGGGCTACGTTTTTTTAAAAAAAGAAAAAGAAAGAAAGAAAAGTATGGATTTAGATGAAATTTGGCACACAGATAGTTTATTACCTGGGTTGACACATATGTAAGGTTCCTGTCTTAAGTTAACGCGAATGAAGTCGCGGGCAGAAAACAGTATATTATAATTTAAGGGATTTGGGTTATTAGATCGATTTATCTTTAAGCATTGTATTTACCAGTTATTCACACATATTTACTTTAATTTAATCTTTCCATTATATTATATTGATTTATAAGTGTTTGTCCACGCAAAGGCATTGATAAAACCTGAGAAGAACAACTTTCCTAATGACACGTAATACACGCAAAAAAATCTGGATTTTTATGCCTGCGTTGGACTAGAAAGATTTACTTTTGCCTGAATCCATCTAACAGTCTTGAAGGAAGTTCTATCCTACTAATATGATAAACTAGTTTCTGCCCGCTACTTCGCCCCGTTAACTTTAGACACGAACCTAACATTTTTTCATTCACATTTATAATATTAGTAGAATATGAAGGTTTGTATGTTTAGCTCTTTGTTACTCAATAACGCAAAAATGGCTGAATGGTTTTAGACGAAATTTGACACACAGATAGTTTGTTACCTGGATTAACACATAGGATACTTTTTATCTCGGAAAAATGTTAGGTTCCTCTCTAAAGACAACGCGATGTCGCGGGTTCAAGCTAGTTAATAATATATCCAGCGAGATTGTAAATTGTCGATGTATTGAACGCGACAGCCCGCTTACTTGATATTGTCATGTTAACGTCGTTCTGCCTATCATAAGGCCTCTGCAGCCTAAACGGTTTGATGGTTTTAAATATTAGAGGTGAGTTTTAAATATTTATACTATGCGTGGAATACTTCTATGTTACTTCTAATTTTAGTTACTTGTTCATTTCTATTTTTTTAATAATTTATAAATTTTAATTAAAAAAGTTCTTGTTTCTTACCACAGTCTTTAGAAGCCATTCGTTCGATAATGGGTACCGGTGGGTATAGTCTCATGGATTCTTTAATCACCATCTCCAAATATTTCATTTGATGAAGTTCGCTGTAAGAAAAGAAAATTATCATACACTTGTCAATTGTTTATGGGAAGAATGTTGTAAGTGACTTTCAAGGAATACTTATTATACATTATCCTTAATATTATTAAGAATGACAATGGTTTGTCGCGTACAAGCGTTGTTTAAAAAAGACATGAAAGATTCTGAACGAAGAAAACAAGAAATAAATAAATTAAACTTTAAAAATACGTCTGATTCTTCATCAGATCACCATATGTCTATCTATACATTGAGACCCTACCTATCCAATGAGCCCAAACACGATACCTCGGATGTAAGTTAGTGAGGAACTGGGCATCGTGCTGATTCCAGAGGATGCTGCAGCATCAGGTCAAGGTGACCATATTATTATAATATCATTGAGGTCACAGGATATTAAATGCAAATCGATCATATCAGAAGAAGTTGCTCACATCCTTTCAACAACTTGAAAAGAGCTGATGATCTTCGGCTGAGCAGATATTCTTGAATTATAGCTAAAATACTCTCGATCATGTCACAAAAACAAAAAAAACTAAATCAAAATCGGTTCATCCGTTTAGAAGCTACAATTCCACAGACAAATGCACACGTTAAACTTGTAACCAAAGACAGAGACGCGTGCCTGGTTTTGAACCTGAGACCTCTGAGATCGCAGTCCAACGGTCTAACCGCTAGGCTATCACTAGGCTAAACATTATGGCAGAAAAAAAACAATTTGTTGTTCCGCACTCAAGCACTACCTAAAAATCGATTTTCTTTAAAATGTACCATTTTTTTCTACTATAAAGACACTAAAAAATAAACACCTTCACGCCTACATTCCCCAAGTGAGGATGGCAGAGGTGTACTGTATACACCCACCTGTAGCCGACAATGTTAAGTCCCAATGAATAATTTTAGTTTGAAAAGACCTTTTTGAAAACACCCGATACCCACAACGAAGATATCTGGCTTAGTTGAGGAGTTCCTATAGCTTCCTTCATATTGATACACACCACAACACCCATCATATTGATCTTGTTCCTATAAAATATAGCCGAGGTACTCGTAGTGCTGTGCGAACGTGGTGTTATTACTGATCACCAAGGCTCGCGTTCGACTTGGTCGAACGCGAGCCTTGGGATGAGATGGGTAATCTTTCATGGCATTTACATATTCGAGCGTCTCCGTGCTTCAGATGGCGAGCTAAGTCGTTGGTTCTGGTTACTATTTAATGTGATAGTCGTTAAGTCAAGTTGTAAGCCTATAGACGGTTTGAGAACTTCCAACAGCAGGTGGCCACAAACCTGCCTCCACCAATCCGCACTCGGTCTGCGTGGTGCAGTATGACTTAATCTCTTTTACCTCGATTTGCGGCCTTTACGCAACAGTGGAACGATATAGGCTGATTTATCAATATTTACGAAACTTCTCTATACCATTTCGTCCACTTGTGGAGGAACCGGTACAAAGAGGCAAATTAATACTTACTGGTAAGTAGGATCCCTTTCCATATTTTCGCCAAAGATAGACTTCTGCTCTTCAAGTATTTTGTCTTGCACGTCTCTTCGTTTTGAAAGACAGAATATTGTGTAAACGATTCCAGAAGTTGTAGTATCGTGACCCTAAAAATAATTCAATCACTAATTGATACCATTTCATTGTTTGAGAAATGTACATTTGGACTGGTCTATGTCTCTTCATTTATTTATCATCAAAATTCTTTTGGTGGTTCTCTCTGGCTATTCTGGCTGTTCTATATGTTTTTATTCATCCACCATTCATCACCATCAATCTAGTAATTATCTATTGTCGTTTTTTTCTATTTTATATATCTTCATCTATCCATTATTCATCATTAACATTCTTCTAGTAATTGGTTTTAGTCATTTCTGTCTGTTCTATATGTTTTCGCCCATCTAACATTTATCACAATCATTCGTCTAGTAATTATCTCTTGTAATTTTTTACTGTTTTACATATCTTCATTCATCCATTATTGTTGTTCCTTAACATTCTTCTGGTAATTGGTTTAAGACATTTCTGATACATACATGATCCTTTCATACATTCATGATTAATTATCATTATTTTTTGGGTTACTCTTTTTGGTATATGGTAGCGAGAGCTGGGTATGTAAGAAGGAGAATGAAAGTAGGATAAATGCGGTAGAAATGCGAGCTCTGCGGAAGATGTGCGGAGTGAAGCTGACCGACCGCATTAGCAACAGCATAGTAAGACAGCGAGTAGGTATGAAACATAGTATCGGTGTAAAGATGAGAAAGGGCATGCTCCGTTGGTTCGGGCATATAGAAAGAATGCCAGAGGAAAGAATGACAAAACAGATATACAATGTGAAAGTGGAAGGATGCAGGTACCGGGGAAGACCTAGACTATCTTACCACGACCAAATAAACCGAGTCTTATCTGATGGAAAATTCAAGAGTCTCCGCAACCGGCGAGCGTGTATGAGACGAACTATGAGAGTCGAGGAAGCCAGAGAGGTATGTAAGGAAAAAACCTGTTGGAACTCTGTACTCTCTGCCTACCCCGCAAGGGATCTGGCGTGAGGTTATAGATAGATAGATAGACTCTTTTTGGTAATTTTTGACTGGTTTTTATTTTTCATTACGCTAGTAAAATGACATGCTCTCACTTTAGTTGACTTCCAAATAATGACACTAGTTTGAGTTGTTTAACTTTAGCAAGGTTGCTTAATTTATTATAATAAGTTGTGAAGTTTATACAAAACTTCATTAAATAATAAAGCCATTATTGAACTTACCTCAAACATAAATGTATCTACTTCCTCTCTCACGCTTTTGTCATCAATCTTTTTACCATCGATCTCTGATAACAACAGTAGATCCAGGAATGCATGCTTGTTCTTGAAGCCTTCAAGAAAAGTTAAATATTTCAGTGTCCCTTTTATTCTAATATAATGGAAATGCGACAAGGAATGCAGTAATGCATGTGTAGGAACATAGAACCTCCTCTTTTTGAAAGCCGGTTAAAGAACGATTAAGGCTGTCACTTCTTGTTACGAACGCTGAAATACTGACGCTTATTCTGTATTCATAGAGTTCTAAACGTCTCTAAGATCTTTAAAGATGAGTGAGTGTTAACAAGAATATATAAATTTTAACGACTTACCAAGATCAGTACTTCCTTCAAGGGTCGTAATATTGGCTTTCATTAAGTCTGCCCGTCTTGCTTCAATCACTTTATTTGTTTGCGCATGTAATACCTTCAGGGCCTTGTCCTGTCGAGCTTTGTATGGTAACATGTTGAAAATTGGATCCTCGCCTATAATTGGTATCTGCATTCTCATTGATAATATTGAAGACAAACTGAAAATGTAAAACAAAATGAAGAAGGTGATCAAGTTGGCTTTCTATTTTTTGATTTTAAATTATTATTAAGCTGTAAATAACTCCAAGAGGATTTTTGTATAAGGAAGATGTTCTTAGAATTTGCAATGCAGCTTTGGATCTCGAATGTGCTTCTCAATTACGAAACTTGAATTTAAACGCATGTTTTGTTTGATAATCTTATATATTAATACGGGTCTGACATGTGGCATGAAATAAGCTCATTCATTGGAATTAGCATGTTGCAGTATTTGTGTCTTCCCTAGGTAAGATTCCTATAATCCAGTAAATTGATCCTAAAAATGATAGTTTAAAGTAACTTGTAGTATTTGGTATGAAAGTGTGTGTACTGCATTGTCTACAATTCTATTGGAGCTATTGTTATTTAATCAAATAGTTTGATAGACCGCGGTCTGAATCTAAATTCATCTGTAGATATCTTGATTTACGTACTCTTCAATAGATTTCACGTATTCAGATTCACTGTGCTGTTGTGTATCCATCGAAACACCCATTACTGATTCTGGAAAAAAATACTTCATTATTTCTACTGATTCATTGGGTGGAGTGCACTCAACTCGTTTCAGCAACTTAATCCTTGCCGTTAACGATGGTATTCATTAAACCAAGAGTAATTAAAAAAACGGTAACGTAGTTCCTTGACTATTCAATTTGGGATTCTATTATGAAGCTATTCTGTATAGTGATAGACGCTTTGTTTTGGTAATACCTATAGAAAATGTTACTTAAATGATGCAAGACTTCAGACACCTCCATCTGATTTTTGCTATTCTAATTCATTACGAAAATGAAACTAAACTATTAAAATGAACTACAAAACCGGTCGTATTGAAAAAAATTGTAAATATGTTCACTTGAAAGCGCTGTATTGCCTTTTAGCAAACTTAAATGTTGGCCTACAGTAAATCGGGGAACGATTGGAGTAAATGATAACAATTTTAGCTTATTTAGGTAATTAAAAAAATATAATATATTGTAACAAGCTGACGTCCGGACAGTGGGCGTGGCCAACACCCTTCCACGCGGTTTGGGGTTCTCACGAGGTCTCGAGCGGCGAGCTGGCGGTTACCTCGCTCTCTTTTTGCTTGGGCGGTCGGACAGTGCGGACGTGCTAGGGACTAGTCGATAGTTCATAAAATCATATTTGTTATTTAATTTAAATTACTAATTAATAATTTGTAAAATATTAATCATAAAGGTTTTGTGCTCTGCGTGTATTTTTTTTTATTAAATTTCACTTCTGGTTTGTAATAATATTATATCAGAACTAGTTAGAATCAATTCAGTTCCCGATTTAGAAAAAAACTACATTCAGGTCTCGCATTATTTATATGGAACTGGGCCAGACATATCTGCCGCATGTCGGATGCGTTTTGGGCTAAAACAATCACACAGTGCGTCCCATCAGGAGGGAAACGACAGCGTGGCAGGCCCAGAAAGAGGTGGCGAGACGAACTGGACTCCTATAATCAGGACTGGCATCAGCTTGCACTATCTTGCGGTGTTAAAATTTTCCTACTGCCTAGGAGATATTTCAACAGATGGGTCTACACAGTTACTAATTAAAAAAGGACTTGGGTAAATTTCATAGAAAACGGCAACTATGCGACTGTCATGAAGTGACATTTCACTTGAAGACAGCGTTAGTTCCGATTTTGGCCGCGGGCTAAAATATCCGTGTATAATAATGTACTATTGTTGTACTAATAATATTATTGTATTCCGTAAAGAAACATAGAACAAGATCATTTATTTGTGTCTGATTACTGAATACAATATTTCACAACTAACATACTTGGAAAGCTATAGAGAGGAAAAGGAATATTACCATTTTATACCGCTCCACCCATTGGGTCTTATAGTCCAAGGTTCGATTCCCGCACGAACAAATCTTTGTCTGGATATTTGTGTATGAGAATTTTCATGTTTGTAAACGCACCCACGACATAGAAATAAATCATAGTGCAGGAATACGTTTTTTTTTTAAAAAGAAAGAAATATGAACGTATCAGCACACTTTCACGACGGCACTGACGTCAATGTCTTCATACTACGTTCTTTGTTCGTGCTGCGCCCTCAGTTTGAACCTACCTGTAACGTTATCAAGAGCTGCTAGAGCAATGATTGGGAATATATCTACGGTCCTGCCGTCGGCTAGCTTCCGCAGTTTCTCTACCAGCACGCGTTGATTTTTACAAAACACAGGCAGGAAATTCTGTAGTATGTTGAAATGGAAAGCTGGCGTCAGGAATTTGCGGTGAGCCTTCCAGCGTTGACCTAAAACAAAAATACTGATGTCATCATCATTCTAAACTGGCTAGGCTAAACGTCTGTAATATTACTGAACCGTGAATAAAAGACTTAAATAACGCAGGTTATACCTTAATCAATTGCAATTATACTGCTGAAAGGTTAATCCCCCTTCCCGAGAATTTTTTTTGAACTTTTCTTGTTTCCTCCTGCTGGGCAAATAGCTCCTCATCCGGGCAAAGATCTCTATCCCTAGTCAAGGATAGATTCATGCCTATATACGGCGAGATTATGGCGCCATCACTTTCAAGGGCTACTATGACAACGATGTTCAGAGTTTCGGGGACACATTTGATACTCAATTGAGCTCATCTGGTTGTGGTTCGAGTTAAAGAGCTAAGCATAAATAAAATGAAATGATTTGTGTGTGTGTGTGTGAATGATGTACGCTGTTGGCCGCGAGGCCTTTACAGCTTCACCGGATTTAAAGGCGAGCGTGCAACCACTACGCTCTAGCCAGCCAGAAGGGCAAGAGGCGACATACTCGAGGGCGCCTCGAAGAGGCGCCCTCGGTTGGGACAGTCGCTGTAGGGGGACGGGTGCACTACTAAGTGCACCGGTCAACCGCCGGCTATGGGAGGGGATTTACTACTACGTCGTCGTCGTCGCCCGTATTCTGAGCGGAAAGAAGGGATGACAAAGCATCGGGGGGGTCGGTGAGAACATGTCGCGGCCGGCGGTGGCGGCAGGGGTCGGGGGGGAGATCGTAGTCGGCGGTGGCTACGATTAACGGATTCGCATGGGTAGATGCGTTCGCGAAGTGACGTGTTGACGCCTTTTTAATAAAGGTGCGAATAGGTTCGATACCTAGATCGGAGTGGAGGTCGACGTTCCGTACGAACCAGGGGGCTCCTACGGCTTTACGGAGGAAGCGGTTTTGAACCACTTGGAGTTTATCGATGTGAGAGGGGGCCGAATGCCCGAACACAACACACGCATAAGTCATGATGGGTCGAACGCAAATTTGTAAAGTGTCACCTTATTTCTAAGGGACATTTTACTCCGCTTGCAGATTAACGAATGGAGACGACCGAGCACAAATGATGCTCGGTGACGGACCCGCTTGATGTGCGGGCCGAAGGACATGGAACTGTTTAGGGTGACCCCTAGATATTTGACCTCTTTGACCCAGGGAATGGGTCGGTTGAACATGGTCACTTGGCCGAGATTACTTCTAGGGCGGCGCAGGGAGTGGCGCGGGGTGGCACCTCTGGAGAAGAACACCGCAGCGCTCTTGTCCGGGTTCACCTCAATACGCCACTTCCTGAACCAATTCCCTAGGGAATTGGCGGATACCTGAAGGTGTCTGGTAATGAAACCCTTATTCCTATGCGAGACGTAGAGAGCGGTATCATCCGCGAATAGGGCTAGATGCGCCTTACTTAAACGAGGAATGTCGTTCGTGTAAAGGCTAAACAGGAGCGGAGAGAGAACTGAGCCCTGTGGGACTCCAGCACTGATGGAGTGGGAAGTGGAGCGCGTCATTTCGACGCGATAACGGAAGGTGCGATTCGACAAGAAGTCTCGTAAGATGAGCACGAGTCTGTCCGGCACACCCAATTGGTAGAGCTTGTAGACCAAGCCGTTGTGCCAGACTTTGTCGAATGCCTTCGCGACATCTAGGAAGAGGGCGCCCGTGTAGATGGGTTTGGGTCTATTGAGACCGGAGAGGATGTGCTCCGTGATGCGGTGCACTTGGTGGACGCAAGAGTGTTTGCCTCGAAAGCCAAACTGCTCGTCGATAAGGATACCCCTGGACGTTACGAAGTCTTTGAGCCTCGCCAGAAGTAGGCGCTCGTATATCTTGGCCAGGGAGTTGAGGAGACTGATAGGGCGGTAGCTCGCGGGGAGATTGCGAGGTTTGCCGGGCTTGGGAATGTCTATGACGTCCGCCTCCTTCCACTTAGCGGGGAAGGTGCAGTTCGCCATGGCGGCATTCAATATGGCCACTAAGAGACAGATGAGTTGGGCGGGCAGGCATTTCAGAACGCGATTCGAAATGCCGTCAGAGCCGGGGGCTTTTTTAGTTTTGAGACCCATAATTAGATCTTCGACCTCCGTTTGGGTGATAGGAGGTAAGGAATCGACGGGGGGGAGGGATGCCCTGCGCTCGACTTCCCTGTCGACCGCGTCGACTTGGGACTGGTCGACGGATTGAGAGCTGGGGGCGCACTGGCTCTCGAGGGAGTCGGCGAGAAGCTCGGCCTTTTTGTCGTCGTCGAAGGCTGGGGGTGCGCCTGAAGGGCGGGACAGCGGGGGCATGTCAGTCGTGGAGTCGGATTTGAGGCTACGCGCCAGCTGCCAGTAGGCCAGATGCGACGGCGCGATGCCCTCTAGGAGGACACCCCACCGTTCCTCCCGGACCTCCGCGACACGATGCTTTACCTCTCGTTGTAGAGCGCGCATCCGGGCCCGATTGGCTTCGGTGGGGTAGGAGTCGTACGCTCGGATAGAAGCATTCTTTGAACGAATGAGATCCCTTACGTCGTCCGGCAGTCGAAAGCGGTTGAGGTAGAGATCTTCCGCCTCGACTTGCTTGGACGATCGACTGACAGCCGATCGGATGTGCTCGGTGAAGGCATCTACGGCCTGATCGGTGTCCTGAGGGGACGGGATGGAGTCCGAGCTGAGAGGCAGGGGGGGAGGGTCGGCATCCGCCAAGGCCGTGCTTAGCGCATGCCAATCCACCACCGTCTTTTTGGGTCGCTGAGGGGTGAAAGGGGGGGAACCGAGTCTCATGACTACAGATCGATGGTCAGAGTCGAGTTCCTGGACTACTTCCAAGGAGTGCAGCCGTAGGGTGACAACCTTCAGAAGCGCCATGTCCAGGACGTCGGGTCGGTGGTTGGGATTGTTAGGATAGTGGGTAGGGTGCATAGGTGCGATGACGTCAAAGTCGAGAACGTCGACCAGGGCGTCAAGGCTCCTACCGTTAGGGGAAGTGGTGAGACCGTTCCAGGCCACGTGCTTGCTGTTGAAGTCGCCCGCCAGAATGACGGCGCTTCCCAGATTGAGGAGTGCTTCAAAGTCACTCCTGAGAACGGATTTAGTGGGGGAAAGGTATACGGAGGCGATCACGATGGGCTGGTGCCCGGTGAAAGAGACGCAACAGACCGAGGCTTCGATGTTGGTGAGCGCGGGGGGATCGAGAGGGATGCAGTGAAGGGACCTCCTGTAGTAAATGAGAGTACCGCCTCCGCGGGAGCCGATTCTGTCATTGCGCACGAGGTTATAGTTTGCGATCCTAGGATCGCGTTGTGCGGGCTTCAGGAAGGTTTCCTGCACGAGGAGGATATCAAGTTGGTGATCTCGGAGGAAATCAGCAACCTGATCTCGCTGGGAGCGAAGGCCATCGGCGTTAAAGAACGCCGGGGATAGGTTGTGGGGCTTATGGCGGGTGAAATGAAATGAGATGAAATATATTTAAATGAAATAAAATGGACCGAAATGGAGCGAAATGGAATGAAATGGAACGAAATGGAACAAAATGGAACGAAATGGAACGAAATTGCACGAAATGGGACGAAATGGGACGAAATGGGACGAAATGGGACGAAATGGAACGAAATGGTATGAAATGGAATGAAATGGAATAAAATGGAATGAAATGGAATAAAATGGAATGAAATGGAATGAAATGGAATGAAATGGAATGAAATGGAACGAAATGATATTGGAAGTAGGCCAATTTAGCGTTATGGATAAACAGTTTTATATTACTTTACAGGTCAAGGCGTAAAAAAATTACCCAATAAACTTGTCTTGTCCATATCTATGTATTATGTTTAGAATGATACCGTTTCGTATTAATGCAAACGAACAATCTTTAGACGAAAAGTTTGGTATAAATTATTTAGATATTTTTAGTTGCTTATTTTACTGTCCTACTCCTGAGCGAAGGTCTCCCCTTTATACTTCCATAGCTGACGATCTATTGCTATTTCGGGTCACCCACACCGGTGTCCAAATCGTCGTGCCACCATTTTTTTGGTCTATTTCTTCGTCTGACATCACCACTTAGTATCCAATTGGTGTCGGCGTTTGCCCGTTTTAGATTTTTATCTTACCTTTTATTTCTCCGTAAATTTCGAAGAAGATCTTAAACTTGTAAATTCACTAAGTAAGTAAGAGTAATGTAAACTGTTGACCATGCTTGCCCTGTTAGTTTTTCTCGCTAAAAACTGCCAACGAAAGGAGCGCCGAGCAGTGACACCAAAGGAAGGTAATGAGAGTGGGATTATTGACTTTACACGACTGAATTCCTCTTTTATCCCGTGTGAGTGAGCAGAAAATAAACTTATAAGGAATATCATCGCGGCTAAACTTATTAAAAGACAAGACTGATTATCGTGGTTTTTTGTTCACGTTTTCTCTCGGTTATGGCTAAGATATTATGTTCTGGCTTCCTCGACTCTCATAGTGTAAGCCAGAGAGGTATGTAAGGAAAGAACCTGTTGGAACTCTGTACTCTCTGCCTACCCCGCAAGGGATCTGGCGTGAGGTTATTATATTATGTTCTTTGCTTACGGTTCACATAAAAAGTGGTAGTTATGTACGTCGTATAAAAGACACACGACAAAGATACACGAATTAACGAAATTTTCTCAAAAAAAAAAATATATACTATAGATTTAGCGGACGATGACGGACGATTTAGCGCAGTGGTTAAGAGCTTAAGCCGCTCTGCCCACTGCGTCTAATAGTCGCGGGTTCGAGTCCCGCACGGGACAAATCTTTGTGTGATCCACAATTATTTGTTCCGGTCTGGGTATTTGTGTATGTGAATTTTCATGTTTGTAAACGCACCCACGACACAGGAATAAATCCTAGTTATTGCTTTAATTTTTTTATTGCAACGCGAAATGCTTAAGGACTGATGAATAAAATTTACGATAAACATAGCAAATACTTGTAGCAAAGTTTTTGTAAAGCAGGTTTTATATTTCATAGCGCAGTTTTTTGGCAAATTATTAAAATTTGGTTTTGGACATACGTCGTTTATTTCCGACCGCGCGCTCAATTAGACCGTCCCTTATTATTTTTTTGTAAAGGAAATTGCATCACTGTCACTCTCCCGGTCGATAAATGGTCGATCGCGGTAGGCCCTTTAGGCAAGTTGGATGCTTCATATGCGGCTTAAGAATTTCTAATAGCAGGTGGCCCGCCTTAACGAGAAGAAGAGAGACACACAGAGAGAGACACAGAGAAACCTTTGTCTATCAGTGGGACAATATAGGCTGATAATAATATTATTATGGATTTATATGACGTTGTGTCAAAGTAGCTAAATGATTCCTGGCAACGGTATAAGACGAATATATTACCTATTGAGTATATAGAAGAATACATTACCAGAAGCCGTGAGCAGTCCTTGGCCCAGCCAACACGTGAGGAAGCTGTATGACCTCCCTTTTGTGATGAGCTCTGAACTTGAGACGACTGGCTGAAATATTTCACAGTTTTAGCACCCGATTCTAATTAAGACCATGGCGATGGTTTACCATGGCGTAACAATTAATTATTTCAGGAGAATATTCTCTGCCCCGTAAGGGATCTGGCGTAATGATATAGATAAATCGATAGAAGAATATTGCCCGAAGAAGAGATGAACGGTATTTTTTTCTTATGTATGATATCTTTTAATATAATCGCGAAAAAATGGTCCCTTATATGATCATTTTGTTGTCCGTCTGTTTGTCTATACGTCTGACGGTTAACACTCTTTTTCTCAGGAACGGGTAGAGGAGTTAAGTTGAAATGTATGTCAAATACTAACGTCTACGGTCCCTTGGTGATATAAAAAAATTAAGCTTCTAAGTCGATGCAATCAAAAGATTATGGCCTCAACACACTCATCAAAATCTATAGTTTACTTTCCGTTGACCTAGGATCATAAAATTTGGCAAGAAGCAAGGTTTCACAGGAAAAAAATCGAAAATTTTATAATTTTTCGAATTATATAAAACATGCATGGAATCCACAGAGCGTGAGTCCTACTTGCACTTGTCTGGTTATTTAATATGGGTATAGTCAGAGAGCCTGGAAAACCAAGCAAGTGCCCAATTTTTGGGTGGTGAAGTTGCTCGCGTCCGTAGCACTTACTCTCGACTCCCTACATGTGGTCCTGGGCAGTGCCAAACGAGCAGCACCTTCACCTGTATAGGCTACGACCGTGCCTAGTCACCACCCTCCCGACATAGTCATGCTGTCAAGCCACCGAGTCGTGTTCCGGCATATTGGCCAGAGTTGCCTTACGTAGAAGGGGGTCTAGGCCGATCATACTGATTCTGAACTCGATCTAACTTCTGTCTTTTCAGCCTATTTTAGAGTGAATAGGTTATGACTGTGAGCGCTTGTAGCGCTATGCGACCGCTGTGTTCGTACCGATCACTGAGGTTAGGCAACGTTTGACTCGGTCGGCGTGAGATGGGTAACCGTTTGTGGCTTTTCATATTTGAGCATCTCCGTGCTTCAGAAGGCACGCTAAGCCGTTGGTCCCGGCTAACTTAACCTGGTAGTCGTTAAGCCGATTTGGAAGCCTTATAGGCAGCTTGATAAGTTCTAACAGCAGTTGGCCACAAACCTGCCTCCGCAAATACGCACTGGGTCCATGTGGTGGAGTATGGCCTAATCTGTATCCCTTCGATTTGTGAGAGAAGGCCTTTGACCAGCAGTAGGACACTGTAGGCTGATATTATTATTATATAGGTTATGACTGAGTCAGCGAGCTGCGTCTGCGGCCCCATCGTCACTCTCCATCGGGTGAGATATCAATCGTTGATCAGTCTTCAATAAAAAAGTACTTACCTCAATGTATTTTGGGTGACATAAAGCCACGTATGGAGTCGAAAATATGTGGACATGGAACGCATCTCCGTATATAAGGGTCAGTCTGTAAACGAGGTTCAAAAACTCTGTAACAAGATAGATTTTAAAATTCATCCTACTTCCTACTAATATTTAATGCACTACTGCTACTACTATATCTTAAATACTATACTATATCTAAAAAATCAATCGCTGTCTGTAGTCCGGAATTGTGCCTGGTATAATGACAATAGGATAGGGCGATTACATTGGGGCCTAACATCGTAGGTGATATTTGGGTGTACACACCTTTCCCACCCCCGCTCTGGGAACAAAGGCTTTTTTGCTTCATTTAAAATAAACTTAGCACCACACTAGGAATTATTCCTGTGACGTAGGTGCGTTTACAAACATGAAATTCACATACAGAAACAACCAGACGGAAACAAGTTCTTGTGGGTCACACAAAAACTTTTCCCGTACGGGGATCGAATCCGCGACCACTCGATCCAGTGGACGGAACGGCTTCAGCTATTAAAAACTCCCAAACAAGCCGTCCGTCAGACGTGACGTTGTTATATTATTTTACTAGTTTCTACCCACGACGTCGTCCGCGTTGGCTTTAGACAGGACCCTCACATTTTTCCATATTAAATATATTATATATTTATCTGAAGGACAAGTCAGGAGTCTCCGTAACCAGCGAGCGTGTATAAGACGAACTATGACAGTGGAGAAAGCCAAAGAGGTCTGTAAGGAAAGATCTTGTTGGAGCATTGTACTCTCAGCCTACCCTGAAAGAAATCTGGCGTGATCACAATGTTTTTTAATACAGCGTAGCATTTACGGAATTATACATGTCTCCAAGATGCGTTTAAAAAAATGACAAAGGCACATACACATCACCATTGTCATCAAGTGACCGAAACAAACCTTAAAGGATCACATAAAAAATTGTCTCGTGCGGGAATCAAACCCGCAACTGCTCGATTCAGTGGCGTGAGCGCTCTACGCTCTAAACCACTTCCAAGGAAAAGTAAAATATTGATATTGTAGTTTAATAAGTGCATATAATTAGAGTTATCTAATCAGGATTTAATTATAATTTCAGTACAATGAACGGACAGGCCGATATGATTATTGCAATTACAGTTTTATCGTAAAAAAACACTTGGATAAGAACACAGCTTAGCGAGTAAAGGTTGACGTGAACTTGACCCTAGCGAGTTTACGTGCCATCTTTGTCAGACTACAAATTTAACAAATAAACATGAACTGGACAGCACGACTACTCGCTAGTGTCACGATATCATCAAAGTTTTCGTGCTAAGTCCTCAGTACGCGTAATTTAACTTGGTCAGAAGAAGAGTTATTTTTAAAACAACATGTTATTTATGTTCAATAACCCTATTTCGATGGATAAGTTGTAGTAACGGATACTAATTACACGTTACTGAGCGTAAGTCCTACTACTTATCGAAAGAAACATAATTTATCACCACATATTATAAAGCAAAGTCCCCCGCCGCGTCTGTCTGTCTGAACGCGATAAACTCAATAACTACCGAACGAATTTTCATACGGTTTTCACCAATGGACGGAGTGATTCATGAGGAAGGTTTATGTGTATAATTTACCCGTGCGAAGCCGGGGCGGGTCGCAAGTTTAGTAATAAATCAGCTTGTCCCACTGCTGGGTAAAGGAATTTGAGAAATCGAAGCTTACTTCGATTTCTCAAATTCAAGATAATTATTTGATAAAAATACCAACAATTCGCTGACGATGTTTCGTCCCAATGTGATAGGGGGCGAGTCTATTGCCCAGCAATTCCAGATTCGTCACTATCAACTCCTGAACCTCGTGAACGTACGCCCAGCTTGCGCCCCTAGACAGTTATACGATGTAGTTATAATTATCTGACCTCCAGTTAGAGTGCAGATGACTTACGCCTACTTGCACGAACCAGGGTTAGCGTTACCTATTGACTAACTCGATGTTATAACGTTAAGTTGAAGGCAATTTAACTTTATAACCTCGAGTTAGTCTATAGGTAACGCTAACCCTGGTTGGTGCAAGTAGGCCTTAGATGAATTACTTGTGTAGATGGAGCATCGCGCTCGTGGAAACTGCATAAAATGTACCCATAGGGTACATAAATTGTAGTACCCACACGCTCGCGCATGCACATATTGACATTTTGAACAAATTTAAAAACCGAGCACTGGCATGACGCACACATAGTGCGTAACTGAGGCCGTATTTAGGCGCCATTTTTGTTAGCAATGCACCCTCTAGACAAGTCTTACACCCGTATCTATAGACATTTAATGACTTAGTCTTAAGAATTTACTCAAGACGGTAATATCATGTGTTTGAATGTATATACATGGCTATGAAAACTAACTTTTACATATCTTACTATTGACATTTTCTCAACCATAGAATAAAAATGATGTACTAAGTAAATAATTGAGTGAAAGTAAACTACCTTGCCATGTTATATACGACATGGGTGTTAGTCTTAGGTAGTTTGCGAGCAATCGCACGCCCTTTTACCTAGTGAAACTGTGAAGGCCCCTCAGCCAACATCGAAAATTATTCAACACATAAAAAAAATTGTAATCAAGATTTAATAAATTAAGATTCGGCTCGGTTACCGTTATATAATACGTATCGATAAAGGGTCACCTTGCATTTATATAATGGACTGAGGTAAAACCTACACAATACAATTATACCATATTTGTTATAGGACGGAAAAAAACTGAGACAGGTTTTTTCAAGGTAACGTGGTCGACGTGTATGTAAGGGTATTTCTTTGGGACAATAAGGGGCTTTTCCTATCTGTATCATCACGCCAGATCCCTTGCCGTAGAGAATACGTTTCAATAGGTTCTTCCCTTACAGAATTCTCTGGCGTCCTCCACTCTCACAGTTCGTTTCATACATGCTCGCCGGTTACGGAAACTTTTGACTTGCCCTTCAAATAAGATACGGTCTATTTAATCATCCTACCTACATTTTCGCATTGTACATTTTGTCTTTCTTCCGACATTCTTTCTATATGCCCAACCACCAAGCATTTCCTATCCTTTCTCATCTTTACATCTATACTATCTTCCATATGCTTTCTACCATCACGACGGTTCATAAATATCATGAAGACGCAGAGGTTTGGAATATTTATGAGATAAAACTATTTTTTCGAATTCTTCCCGTGACAATGGGTACCGTAAACCAATCGACAAGAAAGGATAACATCTGGAAAAATATTTTTATTTTATATAGATTATTCGCGTAAATATCAAAACTCTATAATTTTGATACTCTAAGCTCGTATATGTATTATAAAAATCGTGCGATCCACCCGTCACAACCGGTTCAGTGGTTTTCGCATGGTGTCCAAACGAACACGCAATCCGTGTATTTTTGTGTTCGTGTACCATCAAATAGAAGCATGTATTTTTTATATGTTTAAGATTTTAAGACATAGCTTTTAGAACTTAATAATAGGTAGTATAGAAGTTCTAAATCTCCTTGCATATGATTTATTGTAATCGATATGATTACGGCTCTCGTTTTACCTGGTTATTAGAGGCTTGGAAAGAATCGCATCGATATCTCGGCCCAAATACGCTACCTGGGCCTCATATTAGACGGGCGCTGGTCGTTTAGGGCCCACTTCGCCGCCCTAGCGCCAAAATTAATGGCGACGGCTGGAGCGCTGTCGCGGCTCTTGCCAAACTTGGGCGGGCCAGAGGCCTCAGCGAGGAGGCTATATGCGGGGGTGGTGCGGTCCCAAGCCCTATACGGGTCGCAGGCCCTAATCTGGGGGGGCGCCCTGACGGCCCGAAACGTGGTGCCACTGCACCGCGCGCAGCGGATTCTAGCCGTCAGGATCGTCCGAAGGGTTCCGCACCATCAGTTTTAAGGCGGCGACACTCCTTGCCTGGCGAACTTTATGGCTGGCGTAGGGATCCTAACAACATCCTGGATCCCGGGGCCCCGAGAGCGCGAGGTCCGCGCCTAACTGCGGGCCGAGCCCGCCGTTGCCACAGAGGTCATGCCAGTGACGATTCCTGTGGCCCGGCAAAAGGGCAGTAGGACGCCGGGGGGCTTTAGTGGGTGCAAGCCCCACATAACCACCCGGGCCGTGCCCTCGGCCCGGGGGTATGCGTTAGGCAATTCCCCCCCCCAAAAAAAAAAAGGCTTGGAAAGAATAATACTTTAGTTATATTTAATAGATAGAGGCAACTTCCTGAATATATAATCAGCCTTTTGTAATCCTTGCATCTGTCTGATCTCAATAAATAATAATAAATCAACCTGTCCCACTGTTGAGCAAAGCCTTCTCTAGCAAATCGAGGTGAACGAGATTAGGTACCCTATCATGCCGACCTAGTATTATTTTTTTATCATTAAAATTTTATTATTTCGTTAATAACCTAAGTCTTATTTTAAACTTATCACAAAATATTTATCTATAATGAACCAGTAAAATTCATAACGCTATAGAACAAACTCTAAATACTTAAAAAATATTTTCTACTTTTTAGTAATTTATTTTCTTAGTTTTTATTTTTAAAACAACATCAAAAGATAGGATTATTGAAACTAAAACAGTCACACACAGTCACTTAGTGTGATTATTAGTATACCACACATCTTTTTGATCTCGGTGATCCTGGTTAGGATATTAGGCCAGAGTTATAAAATTATTAGTCCTTGATAGGTGTTTGGTACATCTTAAATTAAACGGACGCCTTGAAATTTTTGAAAATAACGTTAAAAGATTTCGTTCCATAGATACATAGTTCCAAGACAAGCTAAAAAGTGTGTTAAAAAAGAATACATACAGACGAACATAGAACCTCCTCCTTTTTGAAGTCGGTTAAAAATACGCGTGCGCAACCGCGGAGTAAAGGGTAGTTGATTATTTAAAGCATAGAGATAAGACTTATAGCATAGAGTGAGAGTTAACTAGATTATATATTAGCACTGCTTGCACTTATGCTTATGCCATGTCAGTGATAAGAAAGGGGACAAATCTATCGTAATCAGTTACAATCTTGTACATTTCGTTTTAACATTAGTATCACCGGGACAGCCACTCCTGCGCATTTCGCGAGGATACTCAACATTAGCTGTATAATAAGACTTCATCATCATCATTATCTCAGCCTATACTAGTCCACTGCTGTACATAGGCCTCCCCAATCGCTCTCCAGCGCAACCGCCCGATGCCACCTGCATCTAACGACTTCCTACGATCTTTACAAATTCGTCAGTCCATCTGGCAGGCGGCTGTTCCACGCTACACTTGCCAATACGTGGTTTCCACTCTAAAATTTTTCTGCCCCAACGCTTGTTCGATCTTCTCGCAAATAATAAGACTTACGTCCATCAGAACTGCGATCGGAATGGACTATACACAAAAGTGATAAATATTGATCAGTATTTTACTGATTTCTATTTAATTGTGTTACCGTCGTAACCCTTGAATAAACAAATTGTTTTAACAAAGACTTTTAATGGTAATGAGCCTGACCTCCAAACAAATAATTTTTGGACTTTCACGAGGTTAAATACCATTCACTTTTCGCAGTTTTTTTTCCATAATTATACTTACAAAATGTCATGTATATTTAAAGATCATTACAGACATTCACTTTAAGTTTATATCTTAAATAATAGTAATAGGTGCATACATGTCGGAAGATTCGGTGCACCCCTCCGCAGATGTGTATTTTTTTTGTATTGGACCTCTTAGCGCTCGTAGCGCTGTGGGACCGCGGTGTTGTTAGCGATCACCATGGTTAAGCAGCGTTCGACTCGTTCGGCCTGAGATCGGTGACCGTATATGGCATTTCTATATTCAGGAGTCTCGCACGCTAAGCCGTCGGTCCCGCTTACCACGTAATCTGGTAGTCGTTAAGCCGAGTTGGAAGCCTTATAAGCGGCTTGATAAGTTCCAACAGCTGGTGGCCACAAACCTGCCTCCACCAATTCGCACTGGGTCCGCGAGGTGAAGTATAAACTAATCTCTCTCACCTCGAATTTCTGAGAGGTCTTTGCCCAGCAGTGGGACATTATAGGATATTATATTATTATTGAGTTCTTAGATTTACGCGAATATTACACATGAAATAAAACTATTTTACGGATTTTATCGCGGTTTATTTTTTTTTTTTATTTTTAGTTCCCGAGGTTGCGAGTGCTTTGCAGCACCCATGGTCACGGGAGGGACTGGTCCCTCCCGTGACCATAGGTGCGATAAAATTCGTAAAATAGTTTTATTTCATATTATATTACTATTAATTTCGGACTTGACCTACATTGCTGAGCTCCATACTAAGAATTATTCCTGTGTCGTCGGTGCGTTACAAAACTGAAATTAATGTACATAAACACCTAGACTGAAATAAATATTTATGGGTCACATAAGGATAAGTCATGTGCGGAAATCGAACCCGTGTCTACTCGGTCTAGTAAGCGGAGCGGCCTACGCTCTTAACCAGTGGACCGAGCTGTCGTGGATTCAATTGAAATGGAAACATCGAAATGAAAAAACGACCTCATAATTTTGGAATATGTCTAAAGCCAAGTACCAATCTAATTGATTATCATAAAATCCGTAGATTAGTACCAAAATATTAAATAATTATAACAAAAATGTGACCACAACTTCATGAAAAAAAAACGTCAGAGAAAATCGAAATTGAAAACATCTGTGTAATAAGGTAACATTTTTTTTTTGGTACGCGGGAACACCTAGACCAAATAGACCGTATCTCTACTAAAGAGCAATTCAAGAATCTTCGTAACCGGCGAGCATGTTATGAGACGTATTATGAGAGTGGAGGAAGCCAGAGACGTCTGTAAGGAAACCTGTTGGAACTCTGTATTCTCTGCCTACCCCACAAGGGACCTGGCGTGGTATAGATTTCTTTTAATTATGTTTTTAATACTTAGCTATTATGATTTTGTAATATTTTTTTTTATCTGTATACAGATATTATTTATATAAATCTATCTATATCATCACGCCAGATCCCAGATAACATAGATAGGTACTTAAAAAAGTCTTTTAAAACCATGTGTTGTTGAAACCAACCAAGTTGAAAGTTATATTTACAAAATTAAAATAAGAATAGTCTTTAAATAATAAAAATCTTACCAGTGGATTTAACAATAAACAAATGAGCACTTCCCAACAGTGGAATTGGAATCGGTCCCGGTACATTGAACCGATTTCGTTCTTTCATCAAACTAATCCAGGACATCACTAACACTAAAATTAGTACCACTAGAAGGATTACTAAAATCATTTTTTCCAAACACACTACTGCGCGGCGCCGCTGACTTTATACAATGATGTTTGTAAACAGAATGTGTCCGTAAGCACTCGGGGTTATTGCCTTCAGTTAAAAAAAAAATGTTGTGCCGGGAAGTTTTGCCGGGATATAAAATAATAATTTACCTCTTACAATAATGTTCAGATAGTCCAGGCTGATTTATCATAAGTAATTTTTCTTCGCTATATTTTTTAAGGAGCGTGCTCGTCCCAAAATGCAAAAATATATCGATTTTTTTTAAAAGTATCGATATATATATCGAGAAAAGATTTATCGATATTTCTCAATGTTCGTCATACGGTGGCATCATGGTAAGAAGTAAAAAAAACGTTTTCCCTAATTCTCAATGTCGGTGTATTAGAATTAAAAGTATCGACGGAAATTATAAATTATTTAAAAAAAATGTGTCAATATTTTGATATATCGATATTATTTGTTTCATAGAAGTCAAATGTCAAAAAAGTGTTCGGTTATTAGATCACATCAGGGACGTCGCTACCACGGTAGCTGTATCAATGATAAGGAGCCCCTAAGGGGGCCCAAGATATAGGGGCAATGGCGTGCATAAAAAATCCTAAAATCTTCCCCAAATTTGTAAATGTAAATGTTCTTCTTCATTTTGTAAAAAAAAATCAGGGGAATTGGTGACAGTCTAGTAAAACTACCCCATAAATTTTAATACAGGTTCGCGTTAGAACTAGCCACTCTACTAATCTATAATGAAAATGGTACTTAACACATTAAATATTACAGCCTGGTATAAGAAGTCCCATTTGACAGATGAAATAGGTTGCCTACCCCACAAGGGATCTGGCGTGAGGTTATAGATAGATAGAAATAGGTAAGGAAAAATAACACTTACTAAAACAGAAAGATTTGAATTTACGTTAATAAATCTTTGTACCATATATCCTCATTATAAATACCGTCACACAAGGATCTTTTAGATCGAGGCCAAAATCGGAACTAACGCTATCATCAAGTGATATGTCATTTAGAAACTATCTGACTGGCTGACTGACTGTCGTCTGACTGCCTGACTGTCGTTTGCTATGAAATTCACCCAAGTCCTTTTTTTTAATAAGTAACCGTGCGAACCCACTTGTTAAAAAAGTTTTCGTGAAGTAGGAAAATGTTACTAACTGATAACCCTAGTTTCACATCAACGCCCCCTGTTAATGTCATTCACGAGCCAAAAGAGGCTTGTAGCACTACATCATTATTCTATGCACATGCAACTGTCAATTCGGACTTTTTATAACGTCATCAAGGTCGTTATGTACTATGTTTAAACGCGGCGCGTTTCGCTAACTTCATGAAATGGTTTTCCATATGGCACTGAAGTACCATTAAATGATCATGTCACGAAGTTATTGTGACGCACCGCGTGAGTATTTATTTAAGATGGTCAAATAGCCGACGGAGCGCGACGAGAGCGTGACGCAAGCGCTCGGCAACGTTCGGTCGTGACGTTTGCCGTCACGCCGAGCGGGGCTGCGCTGTGTGGCATCTCCCGTACATTCCAGTACACTACAACTCCCGTAGCCGCGCTACCATCGCGCTACCGTCACGTTGATTCGGCTATGTGGCGAAACCTTTGAGGTACGGCCAAACCAACGCGTTCAGCCGCGGCCGCAGTGGCGCCCCCGGCGGCGATCACGGTGGCGATCAGTATCTCCCAACGAGTTCGCGTCCAGATAGCGCGTGCAGGATGCACGATGCCTTGGTATAAACGTTTACATACAAATATTACTGCAGGAGCTGATCGCCACCGTGCACGCGACTGCGGCCGCGGCTAAACGCGTTGATTTGGCCGTACTTTTAGTCATAGCGAATAGGTCCCTATCGTTACAGCTACAGATTCGACCATAAATACCACCTTCGGTCAAATTGGGCCGATGTTTTGGCTGAAGCCGAAGGTTTCCAGCAAGCACCGTAATTGATCGATTTATTACTATTTACGACTTACAAATGCTTTTCAGTAAAATAATAATATTAGCCCTGTTAAGAAACTGTCCCACTGCTGGGCACGGGCCTCCTCTCAAACTGAGAGGGTTTAGGCCATAGTCCACCACGCTGGCCCAGTGCGGGTTGGCGAACTTCACACACCTTCGAGAAACTCTTAGGCATGCAGGTTTCCTCACGATGTTTTCCTTCACCGTTAAAGCAAGTGATAATTAATTTTAAATACGCACATGCTTTCGAAAAGACAGAGGTGCGTGCCTGGGTTTGAACCCGAGACCTCTGACTTTGCAGTCCAACGGTCTAACTACTAGGCTATCACTGCTTTTCAGTAAATAAATATTAAAATATCAATCAATCAGCCTATCGCAGTCCACTGCTGGACATAGGCCTCTCCTAACACGCGCCATTGCACACGGTCCTCCGCCTTCCGCATCCAGTCTGTCCCAGCGACTTTTTTGAGGTCGTCGCTCCATCTAGCTGGGTGCCGTCCTACCTTACGCTTACCAAGTCGCGGTCTCCACTCTAGGACACGCTTGCTCCATCGGCAGACGGTCCTTCTGCAGATGTGACCAGCCCATTGCCACTTTAGCTTACTAAGTCAGCGAGCTATGTCGGTAGCTTTGGTTCTTCGTTGGATTAAAATATTATTATTTATAATAGGCGCTCGTAGCGCAGTGCGACCGCGGTGTTTTTACCATTTACTAAGGTTAAGCAACATTCGTCTCGGTCGGCCTGAGATAGGTGAACGTTTGTGGCATTTCATATTCGGGCGTGTCCGTGCTTCGGAAGGCACGCTGAGCCATTGGTCCCGGTTACCGTGTTGGAAGCTTCATAGGCGGCTTGATAAGTTCGAACAGCAGGCCACAAACCTGCCTCCACCAATCCACACTGGGTCCGTGTGGTGGAGTATGATCTAATCTCTCTCACCTCGATTTGTTAGAGAAGGGCTTTGCCCAGCAGTGAGACAGTATAGGCTGATATTATTAGTATTGATAATATTATTCGAGTGTTATTATTTTTAACCAGTTGTAGGTAATATTAATAATCTCGTTAAGTTAATAAAGTCAGCAGATTTTTTTTAAATGTAGCCAGTCATGAACCAAATTTCTCATGGTTATTAAACCTTCCGCTTCGGCTTCGGCTTTGGTCGAAGATTTATACTAGTACCTAAATATGATTGAAATAATGATATTAAACATAATTGCAGTGAACGTCATTGGGATAGTGATGATGATGATAAATCATTACCAGTATCAAAATAATGACTTCCACTTTAACGATTAAGTCTCCTTTTTTTAAAGGTTGAAACTTGTTTAGTAATAATGTATTTGTTGTTTATCACAAGTCTAACCCAACCTTGTTTCTCTTAAACATCAACATACATAGGTACTTAAAAAGACAGGTAAAGACTTAGGCCTGTATTACAGAACATGAATCAGTCGTGAATCTAGTCTTAAAACTAATCTGTTTTTAAAACTAGAATCACTGATTTACGTTTTCGTGTAATACGGGCATTAGACTAATAACACCCGTATCTATAGACATTTGTTGACCTAGCCTTAAAAATTTACTTAGCCAAATAATGTCATGTGTTTTAAATTCTATACTTGACAAACAAAACAAACCTTTGACATTTCTTACTCGTTAAAACTAAAGAATAAAAATGCGTGCGCGATGCTCCGTAAAGGAATTCATATGATGGTAAATTAAGAATAAAATAATTATTATGACGCATCAATAGTTCTTTAAGGCTGACACGAACCAGGTTTAGCGTTACCTATTGACTAACCCGAGGTTATAACGTTAAGTTGAGGGCAATTTAACGTAATAACTCGAGCTAGTTAATAGGTAACGCTAACCATGGTTCATGCAAGTGGGCCTTAAGCCTCTATTCCAGCATTTCCCAAAGTATGGGTCATAACTCACTGGTGGGTCGCGAGCGAACATTAGGTGGGCCCTGAAAAGTAGGACGATGCGAACGCCTCGGTTAACGGACAGGCGACTACTGAATGAGTGACAGAAAATGAGTTTCAGTCGTTCCTCATACGCATAAGAGGCGGGATTTTCGGCTACGGTTACTATTAAAACTAAATATCGAAATAAATCGGACGTATCCAACTTATTGAGATTAAAAGTCACTAAAATTGAAGTTGATGCTAAAGCTATAATAGTAAAAAATAGGAAACGAATATCGAAACGAAATTCTGCATATTAAAAAATAGCACTCCTTGTATTTAAGTATTAAATTTTTTTATTAGAATTCAATGTTCTTTTTCTTGTTTGAACAGACCTTCATTCATATAGTTATGCCCCTTTTAACAAGCTTTTATTTAATTTGCAATGTTCGTATGTCTGTCTGTCTTTCCAGTTCAAATCTTGTAATCAAGTTATTAAGCACTTCACCCATCTGATTGAGCTGAAATTTGGCATACGTATGTAAATTTGATTACAATGCAATAATAACGTACCATGGAGCTGGTCTGATGATGGAGTCGGAAGGTGGCCATAGGAACATGTGAACTATACACCGTAACCCTTTCGTGTTTAGGCTTGTTAGATTAGTATTGACAAGTACTATACAACTAGATAGAGTTCAAGAACTGATGATGAAGTCGAAAGGTGGCCAATTGAAGCACCTAACCATTCAATATAAGCCCGCCCTGTTTGGGTTCATTGAATTTGTCTTGACGAGTACTTTAGACCCGGATAGCGTCCAAGGTCTGATGATGGAGCCTGAAGGAAGCCATAGGAATTCCTCAACTAAATAAAATAATATCTTTGTTGTGGTTTGCTATAAAAGCTGGTTTTTAAAAGGTATTTTATATTAAAATTATTTCTTCTTGAAAAGCAAGGGGTGCTTGAAACCACATCTCTGTTCTTAAATTGAGTTATGATGTACTTACTAACTGTAGTGTTTTTAACAAAAAATGACGCGTAACTTAATAACCGCGGGGCTAGCAGGGATTTATGTTTTCATAGATTATAAAACCTTATGTTTCTCGAGTTATTTAAACGGCAGTTCAGTGCGTGTGAAGGTATTTTTTAACCCCCGACGCAAAAAGAGGGGTGTTCTAAGTTTAACGTGTGTATCTACATATGTCTTTGTCTATGACATCATACTTTGTAAACGGATGAAAAGATTTTGATTTTAACCCTCATTTTACGTGTGTGTGTGTGAGTGATGTACGTTGTTGGCCGCGAGGCCTTTACAGCTTCACCGGACTTAAGGGCAAGCGTGCAACCACTACGCTCGAGCCAGAAGGGCAAGGGGCGACATACTCGAGGGCGCCTTGAAGAGGCGCCCTCGGTTGGGACAGTCGCTGTGGGGTACGTGGTGCACTACTAAGTGCACCGGTCAACCGCCGGCTATGGGAGGGTATCTACGACTACGTCGACGTCGCCCGTATTCTGAGCGGAAAGAATGGATGACAAAGCATCGGGGGGATCAGTGAGAACATGTCGCGCCCGGCGGTGGCGGCAGGGGTCGGGGGGGAGGGGTGTTCGTAGTCGGCGGCGGCTACGATTAACGGATTCTCACACCAACGCCTCACTCTCAATGTAATCTATGGGCCAAAAGATCCTTGTCACACTATACATAAAGATTTTTTCATTCATTTGTGCTATTAATTTTAAAGTCACGCCAGTGCCCGTCTTCATCTCAAGTGTGACGAAACATGAAACAAGTAAAAACTAACACATTTCACTTCTTTTACTACCTACTAATTAGACAACTTGCTGACTGTGTTGGAGCGAAAATACCGTTTAAATATGTAAAATAAAACTAGTTTAGAAATACACTTTGCGGTTACTAAATTGTTTCCTACAAATGCTACAATTGCTTATATAACAATGTTAAATATGCATAGGTTACCGTATATAATAACGTTCCAACTACGAAATACAGAGCAGAAAGATTGACGTTACCGCAATGCTAGCGAGTAAGTGGGTTGTCGTTTGAAGTGTGACAAGGATAGCATATCAAATCACGTCACGCTACCGTTGTTTTTTTTCGTGCTAACTAATCAGTGGTTGGAATGCTATTTTTAAATGCTAAACCGAAATTCCAGAGTGGCTAACTATCTGCACTTACCATATATGATTCATTATACCATGGCTATACCACAGAAATATTTTTACTATGTTTCTCGTGATATAACCATGGTATAACGACATGGACATCTTAGCCTTCGCTTCTCGGCCGGTTAAGACATAGAATATAGACTTAACGGGCTTGTAAAGCAGCTTTTTTAAATGATGATGATTCTGTAGATTTTTTTAAAAATGATAACATTTGATTTGGCGCGTACGTAGTTTTATACGTTATTTATTTCCGAGCGTGCGCTCAATATATCCGTCACTTTATTTTTTTACAATAACAGCATTACTTTCACTCTTCTGGTTGTTAACACGTTGTCCTCTATTTATAGAGCACAAGACCGATGGATGAGTCATTTATAATTGTGCATGACCAATATAGTAAGAGGTTAGAGTTTTTGATCAGTGTATATTTATGAGGAACACGTTTATTAACTAGAACATATCAGGCAAGACAAATAGCAAACATGACATTGTCAGGGGCGCATTGGTGTAAAGTTAGGGTTATCATTTAACAAAATTTTCCTTCTTTCAGGAAAATATTTCAACAGGCGGTTCCGCAATGATACTAATTAAATAAGATCTTGGGTAAATTTCATAGCAATGGCAACTCTATATATCAATTTCTCTTGATGACAGCGTTAGTTCCAATTTTGGCCGCGGACCAAAATATCCCTGTATAACTGTGTTTATATTTTCTTTTGTCATTAATTTTGAGAAGAATTTTAATTATTTTATGTAATTTTGTATTACTCACCACGTTTCACTTTGCACTTACTTAAATATATTATTACCAGTTCTGATGTGAGTAGTCTAGTATTTCCTTAATTAATTCGTGTGCAATAAATACATTAATACTAAGATAACTACGTTTTATCATACTGATCAAAAATATTAACATTTAATCAAGGTTTCATTTTTATACCGTAGATAGTCTTAATAACGCTTTTATGAACTTATACCGTGCTATTTTTATTTCACGCGACAAAGCCAAGGTTTAACCTTGGTTTAGCTAGACCTCGTTTATTATTAGCACGAATTATGTAAACACTTTTATTCTTATATCAAACTACAGTCATACAAGTTGATCGTCTTGTGGCCCGTGGCCAAAATCGGAATGAACGCTGTCATCAACTGAAATGCTACTTCAAGACAGTCGCAGAGTTGCCGTTTGCTATGAAATTCTCCCAACTTCTTTTTTTAATTAGTAACCGTGCGGATCCACCTGTTTATATATTTTTCTGGAAGTAGGAACATTTTCGGGAAACTGCGCAACATCTTCTCATCCAAAATACCTCAGTGCCTCAAGGCTAAATTTTTTAGTCAATGTGTGTTGCCAGTGATTACATACGGATCAGAGTCGTAGTATCTCATAAAAAAGCTCACAGTTGCACAGCGAGCTATGGAGAGCTATGCTCGGCGTTTCTCTACGTGATCGAATCTGGAATGAGGAGATACGTAGAAGAACCAAAGTCACCGACAGCCCTCAGGATTAGCAAGCTGAAGTGGCAATGGGTGGGTCATATAGCGCGAAGATCGGATGGGCGTTGGGGCAGAAAGATTCTAGAGTGGAGACCACGTATTGGCAAGTGCAGCGTAGGAAGGCCGCCTGCCAGATGGACCAACGATCTTGTGAAAATCGCAGGAAGTCGTTGGATGCAGGTGGCATCGGACCGGTTACGCTGGAAAGCGATTGGGGAGGCCTATGTTCAGCAGTGGACAATTATAGGCTGAGATAATGATGATGACGAACATTTTAATAAATGACTAGTTTGTGCCCGCGACATCTTCCGCATTGACTTTGCACTGGACAACCTACTGTCTACCGGAGACAAGGAATTTTACGACTTTGCCGGCGAGGTAGGAGATATTTATGAGGAAGTGAGAGCATTAAGAGTAACAGTGACGACTGACAAGTAAGAAAAGATCAGATATGCAGTCAGTGGCGGTACAAGAATGTTGAAGTGACTCGAGGTGTTCCCAAAAAATAATTTAACGCTTTATTGATAAAACGGATAAGTTTGAGTTGCCTAGATAGATAGATAGAGTTGCCGAGTGTAGCTGCTGATGCGGATTGGTTCCAGGGCTTCTTAGAGTAGAGTTCTACGTTTTTCGACGGTTTTCTGGACGCATCTGGACTGGATAGCCTAAGGATTACCGACATCAATGCTAGGTCCATGGATGTTCACTACATTCGCGTACGTCATGGTTTTGGCAAATACAAGTTTAGGTTGACGAGAATCGATCCGGTCGTTTTCGGCAATGGCGCAGGTATATTTGACGGGTATGTGGTATAAAGGACTATTCTTTTCTGGTGTTTGGTGTGCTATGCGGTAATTGAAGTATCCAATTTTGGCCGTAAAAGTGTAAACACAGCGTGGATATGACAATACACAATTTAAGACTATAACGGTTAATACCAAAAAAAATACGCCCTGTTTACATAAGATTTCCTATTCCTGCCTATTTGTTATAAGAAGTACAAATGAAAATAAAGAATGATCGTTAACACGATGTTTTAAATATATTTTTGTTTTGAAAATTTTAATACAAATTTTCAAATATATAGCTTCTTACAAGCACTTTTGGAATATAAATTGTACATTATCTATTCAACGGCTTAGCGGATATTTTAAAATATATTTGAAAAGGCTGCTTATAATGTGCTCTATATTGAATTGGTCAGTTTTTATTTGGATGAATTATCTCCAAAAAATTGTAAAGTAGGTTCTTTGGGCACATTTTATTAAGGTCAGCAGGAAAGGTAAATTTTAAACAAAAATTTGGAAGGTTATTCACGTCAGTTAATACCTTGTACTGTATTGTCGCAGGTAGTCGAGGTGTTAGGTCGCCGTAATTTTGGTCAAGATCCTCTGAATTTTAAACTCGTAAACATTCAGTCGATATACCTACATTCTTTGTTCTGCAGGGCTGCCTTTGCTCTCTTTGTGAAGGATCACGTCATCTTAATCTTTAAGGTCATTTTATGCTACTCGATCATGGGGTAGATAGTCAAGGACAGCGATGGCTTAATTTCAAACACACCTGAGCCCTTTTTCGCTAAACGTGGCGCGTTCCAATATCTTCGTGAAATGATCGAATGGTATTCTGCATCTCGCTGGAGTACCAAAAATAATAATTTTACGAAGTTATTGGAACGCACCGCGTTACATGTTTAATTGGTTATAGCAAATAAGACCCAGGGATTTTAGAGGATGTGCAATGGAAAAATATTGGGCTGATTCAGGTTTTCTAGCGATTAAGCTCTAATAATGGATATGGTTGAAACACATATTCAGTTTTAACATTACATTCGAATTAAAACTCGAAGAACATTCAATAAGAATTAAATTTTTAATGGATTATACTGATTGTATGTTATTACTAAATTGTGTCCAGATATGAAAATTTATAGTGATTAAATGATTCGTGTTAAAGAAACTTTATTTCTCATTAAGAATTAAATTCACTTACATGAGAACACAAGATAATCACATCAGTAAATTATTCATCTATGACATGATGTTATACGTACAAATAGATTTTTAATATCTGTTATTGACACAACAATGAAGTTCTGACTAACTTAATAATAAAAAATTCTGAAGCCATTCGCTTAGTTCAATGGCTTTTAATGTGTTTTTTGTTAACGTTAAAAGGGACTGTTTACATACATTTACTATTCACAGGGATCATGCTAAAGACAGAAATACCGTCACGTCTATATTTCCCAAGAGAGGGTGGCAGAGATGTTGGTACTGTATGAACACATATCACCTTCGATGTTAGGCTCCAATGTAATCGGGCGAATGCCTATTGCTCGTATAATCTCAAACTCCAGACTGCTATTGAGGATTCTTCGATCGAAAATACACTTTGTCTATACATAGGACCTAGTGATTGCCAGCTGCACTATGTGTCATTAGACCAATGAGACAGTCAAGACATAATAATTATTGCCTGAATTATTAAGTGTATACACACACGCGACACTCGCGAAGTAGATGTATCCAAGTACTATTGGGATACGAGAATTGCTCTGAATATTTTTTGAGGCGTAAAGCATGTTCGTGGATTTTTAACCATTATGTGTCCTCCTTTTATATGTGCATAAGTGAAGGTAATTTAAAAATAATAAAACTTACTTTTTCAATTAACCTCAAAACGGCCGTCAAAATTGGTATGTAAAATATCCACCACTTTACTGTCCAGGGTGGAGTACTTTATGAAATTTTCTTATCATTGTTCTCATTACATTTCATTAGGGTAAAATAATTTAGAAATTTATCAAAGTTATTCAACCGCCGCCGATCAATGTTTTCGAAATCTGGTAGTTATATACTACTTGGCTTGGCAAAAAAGGGTAAATGAAAATTGAGGACGGCTTTATCGCGTATATGACCGCCCCATATACTACGACTCAAAGTGTTAAGATACTTGTTATTTTAAGACATTTTTTGTACCTTTTAATTGTGTTACTGTGATGCGAAGAAGATTATTTAACGACTTGGAAATGTCAAGAATACTATAATATATAAAATAATTAATCATAGGATATGTTAGTAACTTATCGAAATCAGTCTCCACTTCGGTCCTCATTTACAAAATCCTCATAATAAGAAGCCTGAAACATACAATCCGTGAGGTTAATATATCGTTGTTTTATTAATAATCCTATAATAATAATAATAATTGTTTATTTCAGACACATGATCCATATTTAGTTACAGTAAAAGAGTAACATATTACAATAAACGTTAAGTTATAAACAATAAAAACAGTATACAAACAAAAAAAAACTACTCATTCAATACTGAATGTGTCAGTCGTACCCAACACTTATATGTTGTGGACCATATGAGTCTGTCAGCTAGACTGCTGATAATGTCGTTGTTACACGTGTAAACTCTGGACATAAATGAAGCTATCCTTTTTCGCTAGATGGTATGAAATGAGTCCATTCGAGCTTCGGCGTACATTTCAGAGGCGCTGCAATAGCGCTTCAATCCCATCAGCTACCTAAAAATATTGTTGTAAGCTACTCGAATGCCATCATGTGCCCGTTTGGTATAATTAGTCCAGAGTTGACACGTGTAAAATGTTTGGCAGAATGATTTAAATAAAGTTATTTTCACGTCAGGAGCAGATTTCGAAAACTTTCTAATTATCATGTTACCTACAACCCATAAAGCTCTGCGCTGCCGCTCAACATCCGCGTCATTTTTAAGGCTTGAGGTAACAATATGACCAAGGTACTTGAAATGGTCCACTATCTTAACAGCTTTACAGTTAAGAAAAACCTCTGGTATGTTATCTGGTCCTTTCCCCGACCTGATACGACCATTTCTGTATTTTTGTTGTTATAGACCAAACTATGATCTTTAGCATACTTTTCACAAAATGCGATCAGTTTGCCCAATCCCTTGATCGATGGGCTGATCAGCACCATGTCGTCTGCGTAACTAAGGCTGTTGACATATCTGCCGTCCAGTCTGAGCCCAACAGGAGTGCTACTCAGCTCCCTGATCAAATCGTTCATGTAGGTGTTAAATAGATCGGGAGAAGTAAGGCCTCCTTGTCTCACTCCACAGGATAGTCGGTAACATTCGGATAATTCGGTCCCCCACCTGACATTGTTGGTCTGATTTCAGTACCAGTACTCGAGGAGATCAACAATCTCAGCTGGGACATTTGTGCCACGCAGTTTCTTCCAAAGTATGTCGTGATTAAGCGTGTCAAAAGCACGGCTTATATCTAAAAAACAGGCATATACGGTGGTGTTACGCTGCTTGTAATAGCTGACAACTTGTTTTAATGTAAATATTGCCATATCGGTTGAAACAAAAGGGCCAAACCCAAACTGACCATCATCATATTCGATTGCCGCGAGGTGGGAGTGAACAACACGTTCAAGCACCTTAGCCATTATGGTAGCAAGCGATATAGGCCTATAGTTGGCCATGCTCGAGATATGACCTGTTTTATTTTTCATTATAGGTACAACCAAAGTTCGAATTAATTCTGAAGGTAAGTAACAATGTCTCACGCAGAGCGTAAAAAACCACGCCAATACCACACAGATACGCTGGCCCGCATACAACAGATGTTCTATACTAAGGTCGTCATGGCCCGGGGACTTTCCTCTTTTCATATTCCTCAGTAGCTCCATTACTTGTTTGGGTTTGATTATACAATAACTAGTCTTAGGGCCAAAACTAACCTGTTGCTTACTATTCTTATTTTTTACTGAGCCATTTTGTACATTAAAATGATTACGAAACATATTAGCAATATTCTTTTTATTATTTTCCCCATCCACATTTACTGGCAAACTACTTCGACTACTTAATTTTTTGGTTGCTTTCCAAAATTCAGAAAAATTACCGTCAGCTCGATGTCGAGCCAGCGTATCTAGGCAACCATATTCTCATAATAATAACCCGAGCATGGCCTACCAATTTGAACCCATAATTTAAAGTTCTCTCTTGCCTTTACATGTGCACTTCTAACGTGAAAATTCCATCCTACAATTTTCTTTCCTTTTTTGGTTTTTACATTATAACTATATTCTGCGGCCTTCCGTAGTGTATTTATAATATCGTAGTATAGATAATCAATATATTTATTATCTAACCTGCCCTCACAACTTACTTCCTCAAAGTTTTCCGTATTTACAATATTATATTTATTTATTATATCATTAAACTTTTCGTCACAATACTTAGTATATTTATCTATTTATTCCGGTTCCCTTTTACCCCAAATGTATTTAATGTCATTATTTGTAATGCCACTAAAAGCTTCCTTACATTTAATAAAGTTAATGTTACAGTTTACGACTAGTGGAAAATGATCTGACCAGAATGAGTCATACTTAACGTGTATGTCAGTTACTAGGTTGGCTGCAGCGGCAGTTACTATGCAGTGATCAAGCCACCTACACGTGCCGTGTGCCTCACTTACAAAAGTGAATGTGCTAGGATTGAGCTTATCTAGATCTAAACAAATTAAAGATTGCTCTGTACAATAATCTACTAACTCTTTACCAAAAACAGTTCCGGGATGTGCGTTCAAGTCTCCAAGTATCAAAACACATGCGGTCTCTAAGTTTTCGATAATCGCACTAATACTTGCAAGACATTGGGTGAACTCCGGCAGATTATCTTCACAATCTGTGGGCATGTAGATACTGAAAACAAGTAGGCTACGATCACTTTGCACTAACCGCACGGCCACTATTCGATCACTATTACAATGCACTGTTTCTACTTGAGTAAACTCGATCGCCACATCAACGCTGTTCCACCGTAGGGCCGCCCACGCATCACACCCGCCGCCGTATCCATTGAAGACTTGGCATAACAACTAAACTCCCTGTCGATTTCATTCAAAAATCCAAGGTCATGAGGCATCAGCCACGTCTCCTGGAGTGCAACCACATCGAAATTTTTACAAAGTTCTTTTACATGCTCCACCGAACGCTTAATGGATTTACAATTATACGAAACAAATCTCATGATTTCTTTGTTTTGCAGATCCATACGTTAGTTATTTAGGGTAACGGTATTGCTTCTAGAACGCTGTTGACGGAATCGCCTGAATACCAAACCCTCCGTCCAGAAATCTTTTTGAAGAAATCGCTTCATTTTTGATAACAAAACAGTTATCTTAAACGAATTAAAATTCGTTTGACGCGTCTGGGCTAACATTTCTATTCCTAAGCAGTCCTCATTCATATCTTTTATATATTCTTTAATGACACCTTCATTTACATGTTTCTGAGTACGGGACAGATAGATAAATGCAATTGGCTCTGCTGCTTGTAGTTTGCTGGATGTTTGCAAGGTACCTCGAGCGTTTCTGTACCTGTATGTATTGCGTCTTTTTTTCGAGACTAAAGTAAAACCTTCGTCATCTTTATAAGTAGGTTGTACACAAAGCATCTCATTCATAGAATCCAACATATCATATCAATCCAATATATCATCTATAATGAAATTAATTTTTAACTCCTATAATTGAGAAAACTTGTCTCGCAGTGGGTCAGTTATGGATTATTCTATGTAAAAATATCATTACGTCAGATCTTTTGCGAGGTAGTCAAATTAGAATATCAACAGCTTCTTACACAACTTTATTGCTTCCTCCACTACCATACTTAATTTAATATATTTAGGTTGTATATTATAATAGGTAGGTAGTAATGGGGAAAATGAAACAACACGTTTATATTTGGTACTGTTTAAAAAGAAATGATTCAGAGTCAAAGAATTCTCATCTAAATATTCTCCTTGGAGTCTATAAATTGTCTTGGCTTCCCGCAACATCGTATCTTATTTTCTAAATCTAATGTCTCATTGGTGCGATTATAGTCTCTAACGCCCGGTTTCAATATTTAACTCAAGGATAGATTTGCCTACTACGGAAATAATTTTGACACATTTTGTATGGAAAATCTGTCAAAATCCGTGAGTTGTAACATCTATTATAATTTGGAAAGCTTGCTCGGCTGCCTCCTGCTGGAAGATTATTATATTAATTTATAAATAAACATAATATTATTTAAGAAATAATGGACGACAATATTTGTGATCTTTTTTCGGCATATGCCAGGCGTGGAAAAGTTTTTTCACCGTTTCATTAATTTTTCTGATAAATACAAAACTCATTCTTAATTCGTACATCTACCAAGTATCAAGAATACTAAGTTAAGGTATACACGATATGTCGAACAAAAAAATATAACCTCTATTTATAATTTGTAAGCAAGACAGCAAAAACCAGTATTATCAATACCTGTCATATCTACAGCTGTTTTGTAAACATTTACGATTTGGGACAAAATTTATCCCACTTCAAATTCGGCCGAAAATCACAGAAAAACTTATACATCACTTTTTTACCACGACCACGAGTACCAAGAGGTTTATTCATTTTGAATAAATAGGCGAGCAACCAGTGGTCGATAAATCTTCGAATTGTAATGAAATACGAAAATTAGTTGGTAATAGCGGTATGTAAGGAAAGAACCTGTTGGAACTCTGTACTCTCTGCCTACCCCGCGAGGGAGCTGGCGTGATGATATAGATAGATAGATACAAGTTGGGAATAAAACTCGATGATACAGAAGCTACTAGCAATTATCAATCAAAGTAGTGTTGCCCTACTAATCGTTTTTTTTAGTTCTAACCGTCACCGCGTTTTACTCTTTTTCGCCAAACTATACGAATCAATGGGGATTATAAGCCGGTTTTTGCTAGATTTAAGCGGAGTTTTATCAATAGAATAGCGGCTCTCGTGCTCTTTAGTGAACAATCCCTTTAGTGGTGTTACTGTAACTTACTTTACCGCGAGAGACGCGACGACGACTTAGACCAGAGGTTAATAGCTTAAGCCCACTGGATTGAGTAGTCCCGGTCTGGATGCCCGCATGAGACTATTGTATGACCCACAAATATTTGTTTCGGTCTGGGTGTTTGTGTAAGTGAATTTCAAGTTTGTAAACGCACCCACGACAGGTATAATTTATAGTGCGAGGCTACATTTAATATAATTGTTACGTTTGCTGGGTAATTAAATGCCGAACGATGTGCGAAGTACTTTATTAGGCGCTGTACGCACAAAATAGTACGTTGGATGCACACAAGTACTAAATTACTAGTACTAGGATTACTCTTCCTAGTACCAAATTAATGCTTCCAAGTCGCAGAGGTACGTGCAGTATCCGTATAACGTGCTAAATTCGCCGGTGTATTCCAGTTTTCTCCATTTGATCGCTGTCGCTTCCCGAGGGAGGCTGTGTCCGCCGCTACGCTGAGTGTTCCTTTTATACTCGTATGTAAGTTCTAGATTGGACGTAAACCCTCTAAGCACATCGATAGAAAAGTACATTGAACAATAGTAGCGCCCCACAGAGCAGAATTATCATTACATACCTACAATACCATATCATACCTAACGTAAATAAAT
This sequence comes from Phalera bucephala, assembly GCA_905147815.2. Classification (NCBI taxonomy): domain Eukaryota; kingdom Metazoa; phylum Arthropoda; class Insecta; order Lepidoptera; family Notodontidae; genus Phalera; species Phalera bucephala. Next base: position 26,684,832 of record LR990615.1, read on the forward strand.
AGGTACTTGTTTAACGCGACCGCGGTAAACAAGTACCTATTTAATCTAGGCGGTAATTACAGGGGAACCTTCTAGACGTTTTAGCACTTAAACACGTATTCTAGATCTTTCTTGACGGATCGATACAGACTTAAGGATGTGTAATGTGTTTTAAAATTAGAGTATTGATGTCGTAACATAATTTTAATTAAAAAAGACAGAATTTTTATTCAGAAAGTGATGTTTTTGCTATAAAGGCTCGACAAGACAAATCCAACGAGCCAGTTGAGTTGCTGGCTGGTTCCAGTGGCCACCTTTCGGATTCATCATCTGACCCTGAATACCATCTAGTTGATAGTACTTGTCATTACTAATCCAACAAACCTAAAAACGAGGGTGTTACGTTGTATAGTACACATGTTCATACGGCTACCTTCCGACTCCATCATCAGACCAGCTCTATGGTACCTATTGTTTTACTGTCATCGACTTTACATACGTATGCCAAACTTCAGCTGAATCGGATACTCTCAAATGCTTGAAAAGTGTATTACAAGGTTTGAACCTGAAAGACAGACAGATTTACGAACATTGCAAGTTAAGTAAAATCTTATAAAAAAAAAGAGACGTGGATGAGTTTATAGCTTCATTATTGTCCCAAAATTAAGATTTTAATAATAATGAGAAGAAGTTTATTGTAGTCCCCTAATAGTCTGTGTACTTTATACGGCTGCAGTGCTCCTTTTAATTGCTACTTTAATGCTTATTAACATGCGAGTGGGTTGTATGGTGTTTTATCCCGTAAACGTCTATAACAAACTCCCTTCCCTCCAATATGGTCGAAGGGAGTGATGGCTGTTCCAGTTGTCATACTCGTGAACGGGTGCTGCTTCTGGGGACTAGTTCATCCGGAATCCTTTAGACACATTTAGATAAGATTTATAAACATACAAAAATTATATTGGTGCTCGGATTTTACATGTAAATCTACAGTGAAAAATTTTCTGTTCAATGTTGGGTATGATCAAACTGAGAGTCTGATATGAAAAGTACACACTCGTGCACAAACTCTAGATGATCAATCACGCACGCAAACCTAGGCATCCATACACACAAATACACACGCAGGCATGCACAAATATACACTCACACATGCATATACACTTGCACCTCACTATCCAAGCATTACTTAGCGTTATTCATTATTTCATCGGTAAACTACTTTGTTAATTGTCAAATGCTTTTGTTTTTTTACGTTGTTTTTTCTTATTATTCATTTTTATTGTTACATTATTTTTCTTTTTTCCTATTATCTACTAAACTGTTATTTCATCACTTACATTGAATTTCTTTTGCTTGGTAATACTTAACTTAAACATTTGCACATTATTTTTGTTCATCGAACTCCAAGATATAGATTCTCCGTCTAGTTTGGAGCTCACTGATAAATGCATCTTAGTTATTAAGTTATTTGAACAATAAATTTATTCTTATTGTTACTTACTCTTTAGAAATAACAGTCTCATATCGCGATCGTATGGCATCACACTGGAGTTAGATCGTAACCATTTAATTGTATCCTAAACATTATACTCACAATATAATATATTATATGATAACAAAAATAAAAAGGAGTTAGATAATTAAATACAAAAGACAAGCCCAATGAGTTTCTCGCCGGATCTTCTCAGTGGAGGCAGCGTTTCGATTCAGTGGTAGCTAAAATGGATAAAAAAAAATGCCAACTGACAGTTTGCAAGTACTTTTTGCAGGGTTTATGCAAAATAAACTATTTAAGTTTTAGTTTCAAATCACTATGATGAAGCAGTCTATACTGTCCTACTGCTGAGCAAAGACCTGGTCTCACAAATCGATGTATGGGAGATTAGGTCATACTCCACCACACGGACACAATGTGGATTGGTTGAGGCGCGTTGCCACCTGCTGTTGGAACTTATCAAGCTGCATGTAATGCTTCTAATATGGCTTAACGACTACCACATTAAGTGGTAACCGGGACCAATGGGCTATCCGAAGAGATGCTAGAATATGAAAATGCCACAAACAGTCACTCATCTCAAGCCGACCGAGCCGAAGGTTACTTACTAAGAATATCGTATGAGCGCCTCAATAATAATAAATTTCTCACCAAAATATAATTAATTCGTAATGAAACTATCAGGCGCTTTTATACCTCAGGTGTGAACCCCACTTCACTCTCTGCGGCTTAATTAAGAGGTCTGGGTGCAAATAAATTAAATATAGTGCCGTACTTATTAAACCGTGTACTAGTTACATGAAATTTGTATGTTTACCTTAATTAAATAACAGACCCGACTAATTGTGTAGTTATTTATATAAACGCAAATACATTCACATAAACAATACATAAAAACAAATTTATGTCACGCCTATATTCCCCAAGCGGGTGGCAGAGGTGTACTGTGTAAATCCACTTTTGGCCGAAGATGTCCCATATCTTAGGGGCAAGCCTATTGCCATATACCGGGCACAATTCCAGACTTTTAAGTTCTTTGATAGAAACACTACATTTGTCCGACATTGAATTTGAACTCAGGGCCTCGTGATCGCAAAGCTCATTATTCGCCACTAGTCCAACGAGGCAGTCAAATTTATGTACTATTTTTTTTTAAAGACAAGACAATTTGTTACTGTGTCGTGGGTGCGTTTCCGTACATGAAAATTCACATAAACCAACACCCAGACAGAAACAAATATTCGAGGGTCACACGAAGATTTGTCTCGTGCGGGTATCGAATCCGCAAATATGTATCAACTTAAAAAATCTTTTTAAAATCGAACATTTATAGCGTAACTAGACGGAGATATCATGCTTAGGTTATGAGTTCCTGTGGCCGCCTTGCAGTTCCATTATCAAAAACTGGGTTATAGCATTTGTCAAGACAAATCTCATCATTATATCAGCCGAAAGACGTCCATTGCAGGACAGCGTAATCCCTAAAGATTGCCACGACAACCGGCTCTGCGCTGTAGGCATCCAGATTTAACCTGCGACCTTCACCTGGTTATTGTTCCATTGTGTCCAGCGATTTGGCCTGCGCTTGATAGGTCAGTCAGTCAGTCAGGACAAGTTATTTTATATGTAGAGATTATATTGAGTAATTAATTATGAATTACGCCGAAAACCAGTAAAACTAGTTGCAGATAAATTGACCATAAATATTTATGCATTCAAACACGTTCTGCCCGTTGTCCTATGTTCTTTAATATTGCAATCACAACATTAAATCATCGAACCAACCAGTTGATCGGATTGGAACAAATTGCTTCATCAAGTTCCATTCTGTACAACTAGTTAGTCCATTCAGTCGGTCGGAATGGAATACCCAAACACAACATCTTAGAGTTGGATCGGGTAAAATGTAATTGGGTTTTTTATGTTGAAACTTCTTGAAAGCAGTTCGGAGTCTGAAATTGTACCTAGTAGGTATAATTGTAATAGGTTCGAGACTCAATATCGCGTTTGAAATGTGGGTATACTCCACAGAAATCAGAATAACAAGACATAGAGCGTGTTAAGCGTCCATGTCGCCACTCATATAAGATACTCTGTTCGTGTGTGTGTATGTGTGTGAGTGATCTACACTCTCGGCCGTGGGGCCTTTACGGCTTTACTGGACAAGAGGGCGAGCGTGAAACCATTACGATCAAGCCAGAAGGGCAATGGCGTAACTAGCTCAAGGGCGCCTCAAGGACGAACGGCTGCGGCTTGGGCAGTCGCTATGAGGGAGGGCATATACTAAGTGTCTCGCCGTGGTACTCTGCACCGACCGGCAGGCAAGAGATTCATTGACCTCGCCGGCGAGGTCGGTGTCTGATTCTGTCTTTTTTAGAATATAGCATCAAATATTAATTATTAATTATCACTTGCTTTAACGGTGAAGGAAAACATCGTGAGGAAACCTGCATGCCTAAGAGTTTTTCGAAGGTGTGTGAAGTTCACCAACCCGCACTGGGCCAGCGTGGTGGACTATGGCTTAAGCCCTCTCAGTTTGAGAGGAGGCCCGTGCCCAACAGTGGGACAGTTTCTTAACAGGGCTAATATTATTATATTATTATATAGCATCAAATATATCGTATGACTGGGAGTGTACTACTAAATCTCAGAAAGACATTTTTCCATAAACTCAAACTATCTATTTTGTGTAAACCCTGCGGGGGTACTTACAAATCGTCATATTTAAACTATTTTTTTTCACTTACTAATGTACCACTATACTATAGGAACGCGGCCTCCACTGAGAAGATCCGGCGAGAAACTCAGCGGGCTGTCTTTTTTGTCTAATTCTCTATTCATTTTTTTTTCATCATTTTCTGTGTAGATAACTTTTTAAATTGCACAAAATTAATGCCTAAAATTTGAAGTGACAAAATTCACATCTGTCAGTATTTAAAATATAACCTTTAAAGAAACTCAAAAGATTAACTAAAATTAACAGTTCAATGACATTATTCAAGTACTTACATTAATTTAAAATCAACGAAGTGAAAGTCATATTTACATACTACCTACTGACCTAGCCGAATTAATTATACTTCAAAAGTGTAAGTTACATCTATAAGTGTGGCCTTATTAATGGCCTTTACGATCACGAGGTCAAGGGTTCAAATCCTAGGTCGGACAAATGTACTTTTTCTATCGAAAAGTTCCCAGTATAACGCTCTGGAGTCTGGAATCGTACCCGGTTTATAGCAATAGGCTCGCCCCCTATTACATGGGGCTTAACATCGTCGTCGAACAGTAGGTGTAGTAACATAGTACGCCTCTGATACTCCCGCTTGGGGCTTATAGGGGTGACGGTGATTATTTTTTAAGTTCTACTACGCAAAGCAAAAAAAATCTAGTCATGTAACTAGCGCGTGCGTGTGTCTATTAACTTTAAATAAGTTAATAGAGTTTTGCCAACATTGAAATCTGGGCACGCCTCTTTTTTCGTAAATTCTAATGAAAAATGCAAACTTATATTTGAGGCCAATTTTTTACTTTAAAAATCCAAAATGGTATTCACGATCCGACATTTACTACAAAAATATAGATACAAAGGTATAAATTTTTGTTGTCCCAAGTAATGTATCCAATACCTACAGTTCACTGGTAAAAAAAGAACACTTTAATGAGTAACATCTACCTACTGACCTATCCGAATATCATAGCTATGGTGAAAATCCGGAACACCGAAGGTATCTGCTCGCCAGCTGACAAGCCGCGCCGTCCATTTTGGGCTTGGTATAGCTGCTTTTTAATGCAGTAAATTAGTATTATTAAGAAGATGTTATTTATAAAATAACACTTCAGTTCTTTTTTCATTTTTTTGTACCAGTGAACAGTAGAAAATATATCATTTGGACTTTCGCTCCAAGACAACTGACATTACACCGTGTATATTCCAGGTTTATCATAAATAACGCAAGACCTCAAACACCCTGATGAGATATAATTGCTTCACAAATTCCTTACGAGAACCAATTTTCCAAATATAACATTTTTAAACCTCTTTTCTAAGCACTTTTATACCCCAATTAAGAACGAAACTCGTATGTGTATGTGTGCGAATTGAGAAATACGTTTTAGAAATTCATTTGAAATCTTCGTATTGCTTTGAATCAAGAATAAATTTAGTTTTTATGGCGCACTGAGATAGTAACAGGATTTTTTGCAAATAAAAAAAAGTTATATACATTTAAAATAGTTGGAATCAATTCAGCTCACGATTTAGAACAAACTACTTTCAGGTCTTGCGTTTATTATGTTACACCATGTATATCGATGTAAAGCGACGTATCGGGCTTCATAAGATTTAATTAACGCCAAGAATAATTATTCCTGGAACGCTGGCGAAGTGAGAGCTTAGCACAAAATTATTGACGTTATCGTGATAGTAGCCAGTTAATATGCCGTCCTTGTCACACTACAAATTTTCAAAATAAATATGAATGCGACAGCACGATCACTCGTTAACTTCACGACAACGTCAAAGATTTCGTGCTAAGTCCTCACGATGGGATAAATGTCACGCCACGAGGCAAAAGGTTATAAAGGGAAATTACTTCGGATGTATATAAGCACTTCATTAAACCTAAGGTTTCTGTGCGGTTAACGCCGCGCCGTCACTAATAATGAATCGAGACTTGGTCCTTATTCGGTGTGACCAAACGCGGTGCGTTACGTTAACTTCGGGAAATGATCGTGTTATGGTGTTTGACGGATGACTTAGTCCAGTGGTTAATAGTTTAAGCCGCTGCGCCCACGGGATGGAGTGGGATGGATTTGATGCCCATACAAGACACACCGTTGTGTGACTCACAAATATTTGTGGTATTATGTCGGTCTGGGTATTTGTGCATGTGAATTTCATATTTGTAACGCTCTAAGGAAAAAGGTATAATTCCTAATATGGGGCAACTTTTTTTAAATAAAACAAACTGTATGTAATTGGAGTAGCAGCATTAAACGACCATTTCACGAAATTATCATAACGCGCCGTGTTGTGTTTAATTGGTGATAGCGAATAAGGGACCCTGAGAGGATTTTATGCTTCATCTAAATTTTTAATTAAACGATACATTTTCGAGAATTTAAAGGTTGGTTGTATCGAACAAATGGCTTTTATGCTTAGCTCTAAAAACAACAAGAATAAATTCCTATAAAAGATAGATAGAGATTATAATAAAGACGTTAGATTTGTCTTTATTATAATCTCTCTCGCATTGATAAGGAGCTTGACTTCCACCAACCTCAAGAACAGGCCGGATTCCGCCCCAGCTTTTCCACAATGGATCACCTTCAAACGGTAAATCAAGCTATAGAAAAACATACCGAGTTTCAGAAACCTCTATACTTGGCCTTTGTGGACTACGCAAGAGCGTCCGATACTGTAAATCATTGTGCAATATTCGCCGTTCTGCGAAATCAAACTATAAACCAAACCTACATTGACCTATTAAAACAGATATACACCAATAGTACTGCCAACATCAAATTAAATTCCTATGGAACTACTTTTAAAATAGAAAAAGGGGTGAAACAGGGCGACCCTCTCTCTCCAAAACTATTCACCAGTGCTTTAGAAGAGATTTTTAAGAAACCAGCAGACAGATGGTCTATGAAGGGCATTGTTCTCGGTGATACAAGGCTTACCAACCTTCGATTTGCTGACGATATTGTCCTTTTTGCACCATCTGCCCTAGAATTACAACAAATGCTCTAAGATCTGAGCACAGCAAGCCTTGAGGTTGGACTAATGATGAATCGATCAAAGACAAAAGCTATGACCAATAGCACGAAACATAGGGTTATGGTAGATGGGCAGGATATACATTATGTCGATGAATACGTTTACTTGGGCCAGTTAGTCTCTTTCGAAAATAGGCAAGACAGCGAGATCAAACGCCATGTCGATAACGCCTGGAAGAGCTACTGGTCCATGAAAAGGCTAATGAAGGGTGACCTTCCAATATGTCTCAAGCGAAAAATTGTCGATATGTGTATCCTGCCCGTCCTAACCTATGGTGCTCAGACGTGGTCACTGACCGAGTCTCAAAAGTCCAAACTCAAGGTTTCCCAAAGAGCGATGGAAAGAAGTATGTTGGGTATTAAGTTACTAGACAGAGTTCGTAACACCTCAATACGCTCAAAAACGGGAATCGCTGATGTGGGTAATAAGTCTGCAAAGCTCAAATGGGAGTGGGCGGGGCATGTTTGTCGAATGCAACCTGAGAGATGGGCTAAAGTCGTTACGCAATGGGTGCCTGCAGATGATCATCGACGTCGGGGCAGGCCCAGGAAGCGTTAGCGTGACGACTTGGATGCATTTCGAAAGGATTGGCCAGAAATGGCTAAAAACAGACCGGTCTGGAAAGTTATGGGGGAGACCTTTGCCCAGCAGTGGGACAATATAGGTTAAAAAAAATGTCAATAGAAGCAACTTTGTTATTAGCCAAGTTCTTGTTTGATGTATGAAAAAATATGATAGCGAATTTGCTATCTGTCTTTTATAATATTTGGAAAGATAAAAATTATCTTCTTTCAAATAGTGTGTCTTATTGACATAACTGTTTTTTTCAATGACATGCGTTTGGTCACTATGATAGATACAAGAAGTATATCGTTTTATCTAATAAAAGTAATCCGTTATGTATACATTCCGTTGGTGTTTCTAGCAAAATCACCCTATATCCGGATTATGATAATCATTAAAAATATAAAAAAAAACCTGAACTATGAATCTAATAATTAATATTAAACAAAAAGCAAGTTACAAAAACCACGGAAACATCGCTAACCGGTTTTAATGTAATTAATTACATACCTATCTACCTTCCACATTTTTTCATATTTTATTATTTATAAACGTCACAATGTAATGAATGAATTGGAGTCTCGAATAAAAGAGTCTGGTTATTCACTTCTTTCAATTCCCAAAATGGTTATTGGTTTGAATAATAATGTGTGATAAATTGAATTTTCTCTAAAAACTACTCGTTGGTCTAGTGGCGAATGATGCGCTTTGGGATCACGAAGCCCTGGGTACAAATCCTAGGTTTCTATCGAAAAATTCCCAGTATCAGGCCGGAGTCTAAAATTGTGTCCGGTATATGGCAATAGGCTCGCCCCCTATTACATGGGACCTAACATCGTCGGCGTAAAGTGGGTGGACGCAGTAGACCTCTGCCACCCCCGCTTGGGAAATATAGGCAGTGTATATATTACACTTATTATTAAGAATGTCACCAGGGCCCTTATTCATAATGATCAAACGCGGATTGTAAAGCCACATATTTTGACTAAGGTTTAGAGTTTGTGAAGTTAGGGCGTGTAGAGTTAGAAGCTTGGCTCTACATGAGATCTGATAACTTTTTAACAGTGCGGTCTGGTCTCGTCTTGACAACATTTTACATGTAAATGTTTTTGATGGGATATTTATTACCTGTTTCGCATAACACGTGATCGAGATGAGCTCTGTAAAAGCAAACTGCAGAAAATTCTAGAATATAAATATTTAATATTCGACTAACTAAAATTATTAATTTATTAAAAAGTAGCAGTTTCCCGCGACTTCGACTCAATCGACAACAGCGCCAACCACCGGGTCTATGTTACTTTTGGATGATGTAGCATTCTAATGGTGAAATAATTATTAAAATTGGTTCAGTGATTTTAGAGTTTATCGATTACAATCAAACAGGTGTTTCCTCTTATTAATATTAGTACAGAAAAGCCGGACGGACATGTGCGAATAGAATTGGCGCTCTGGTACCGTATAAGTGCCGTTAGATGTCGCTTTTTGCATTTTTCATCGATTTTTTTTTTGTTCTAGAATTCGACTAAAACGACTGTCACTGAAGTATAGAGATGCATACCGTGTTCACTTACTCTCACGTCCTTTCGTGGTACTAAGTCACCCTAAGTATATTGAGGTATGAATTCGATATTTTTATACTACCTCGTTGGTCTAGTGGAGCCTTAGAAATCTTAATAATAAGCCACCAGAAGTCAGCCGCGTCAACTTGTCGTCTACATACATGTGAGAAAATGATCACAATATGCTTCAGGGCTGCGTGGACCAATGTATGTGATACAGTGGCTGAAGTTGGTATGAAAGTCTTTCAAAACTTAAGGGCACCGCCGCGCCTTGTAGAAGTGTACTATCGTAGTGCAAAAAATAAGAGCTCAACTATATGTGTTCTTATTTCGAATTAGTTCGATCAAAATCTAGTGAAGAGAACGCGTTAAAATGCTATAATTTGAGACTTAAACTACCACAATAAGAAATTCTGAGGTAATCAATAAATTAAATCTATTTTCTACAGTTGCTAGCTACGAGTGAGTGCTACATGACTATATTCAAATGCGGCTGTTTTGTTGTAGTCATTGTGTTTGTGATCCGTAATCTAGTATAGTGAGACACGGATCTTTTGGCCCGCGACCAAAATCGGAACTAACGCTATCATCAACAGAAATATCACTTTATGCCAGTTTGCTGGAGTTGCCGTTTGCTATAAAATCGACTAAATACATACAGTTTTAAAGTTATTGAAAAGTGCGTCAACTCTCTCAAATTAACTAATTTGAGAGAGTTTGTAACTACATCGTGTGGCCCCACCTGTTGAAATATTTCCCTAGAGGTTGGAAAAATTTACTAAATAGTTACCCTAATTTCACACCAACGACGCCCCCTTTCAATGCCATTCAAGTGACAGAAGATCCTAATCGCACTATAGGCATAATTTGTGAACGGACGATTTAGCGCAGTGGTTAAGAGCTTAAGCCGCTGTGTCTAACAGTCGCGAGTTTGATTCCCGCACGGGACGAATCTTTGTGTGATCCACAACTGTTTGTTTCGGTCTGAGTATTTGTGTATGTGAATTTTCATGTTTGTAAATACACCCACAACACAGGAATAAATACTAGTGCGGGGATATGTTTAAAAAAACAAAAAAGAATTCGATGACGACACGATTATATGATATTTTATTAAAAGCCGTTGACGTCAAGTGCAGAATTAATAACTAAAGGAAGTTCTTACAAGTTTTTGACTCGCTGGCTGGGTCAAGGTCTGCTTACTGCATCAGGTTAGTTTAAAAACCGGTTAAAGGCAAGTTTTATTTGTATAATACGCATTCCGTACTGCTTGAGCAATGATGGTGTGTGGAAATGAAATGAATGCATATTATTCCAAACGTCCCTGAACCCGTCATCTGGAATTGTATGTAAGTAAGTCAATTAGAAAAAAAATGCTATAGTTTTCGATGGACGATGGTTTGGTCAAGTAGTCCCGTGCAAGGGTAAATTCCGCTAGAATTTACCCTTGCACAGGACAACCAAAAATTTGTTTCGCTGTGGGTGTTAGAGTATGTGAATTTTATCTTTGTAAACATATCCGCGACACGAACAATTTCTAGTGCGGATCTAAGATTTTATTTTCTTGACCTATATTTTTCCACTGTTGGGCAAAGATCTCTCCCAAGACTTTCCAAACCTATCTGTTTGGCCAATTCTTTTGAAACGCATCCAAGAGAGGGGCTACTAAAAATACAGCTATAAAGTTGACTATTTCTAGGTCCGAGATGGAGGATCCACCGCAAATTGTTAACGCCAGCATTCCACTTCAACATATTTCCTGCCAGTGTTCTGCAAGAACCAGAACATACTGACGGAGAAACTGCGAGGAATTGCGGACGGGAAGCCTGTTGATTTGTTCCCTATAGTCGCTTTGGCTGCTTTAGACAATATTACAGGTCAAAATTTGGGCTAATAGATATATAGCAGATGGAATACACGTTAAGCATTATATGTTCATATGCTTATAATAATACGCATAAATTATACACGACAATATAAACTAATACAGAAAGACGAAGAGACGAAGAGAAACGTCATGATAGACATTAACTTATCAGAGCATAGTCGACAAAAGTGATGAATGAAAGTAGACTGCAGTCTAGTGGCAAAGCGCATCGCTTTGTGATCCTGGGTTCAAATCCTAAGTCGGTCAAATGTAGTTTTTCTTACAAAAACTTTCTAACCAGCATGAGTCCGGAGCCTGGAATTGTACCCGGTAGGCTCGCCCCCTATTGTCGACGAAAAGATGCGCGTCAAGTGTTGCACGTGCATCCTTTGGTTGCGGACGTGTGAAACTTCGATTCACGACGCTCAACTAAAGTAATGTGTCAGTAATCGTGAAAAAACTCTCGTTCGAATATTTACATCGTCTTTTTTACCGGTAGAAATCGAAATCACTACTATTCGATTCTATTCCTATTGGCATTCGTAAAATCAACCCAAAGAATATAGGAAAGGAAGAGAGAAATTTGTCAGACATTGTTAATCTGCTTAAATCAGTGGAACCAAACGCGATCCCCGTGTTTGTGGCCAGACAACTCGAGAAATTACCATCAATTACCTGGGATCATCTGGATTGTACGAAACTAGTGAAAGACATACTTCAAACAAATACTTTAATCTTGGAGTTTAAATCTACCTATGCAACATAAGACGAGCTGAATGAGTTGAAAATGGACATTTTAAAACTCAAGAACGTTTTTTTGTCGCTTACCTCAGACTTGAATGAAAATATGAAAAGAGGAGCATCGGTATCGGACGGTGGTTCATTGAATTCCGCATATTTCCATCAATCTGCAACAAACGGATCATCAAACAACATAAAAGAATCAGAAAATAACGTAAGACCAAGTATCTCGACAAACAAATTCATGTAGGTAGAAAAAAAAGAAATGGATAAATATCATCGGTCAACGTCAGCGGCAGGCGATGCTGCGGGCGCTAGCACGGTAATCAAGTTGAGCGAAACCGGCCCTACACACACAGTGCAGATGGCCGGCGCAATGATGTCACCTATTATAGGAGCAACTATGCAATGCACCAAACTTTAAAATATCGCTACATAGGTAAATCAGATGTGGCGTGTGATTAAGAATGTAATTTCAAGGCGGCAGAAAAGATAGTTCTATATATCTATCTATCTATAACCTCACGCCAGATCCCTTGCGGGGTAGGCAGAGAGTACAGAGTTCCAACAGGTTCTTTCCTTACATACCTCTCTGGCTTCCTCGACTCTCATAGTTCGTCTTATACACGCTCGCCGGTTACGGAGACTCTTGACTTTTCCATCAGACAAGACTCGGTTTATTTGGTCGTGGTAAGATAGTCTAGGTCTTCCCCGGTACCTGCATCCTTCCACTTTCACATTGTATATCTGTTTTGTCATTCTTTCCTCTGGCATTCTTTATATATGCCCGAACCAACGGAGCATGCCCTTTCTCATCTTTACACCGATACTATCTTTCATACCTACTCGCTGTCTTACTATGCTGTTGCTAATGCGGTCGGTCAGCTCCACTCCGCATATCTTCCGCAGAGCTCGCATTTCTACCGCATTTATCCTACTTTCATTCTCCTTCTTACATACCCAGCTCTCGCTACCATATAACAGCGTTGGGACAAGAACTCCGTTATGTATGGCCAGCTGCGCCTTATGGCTTAAGTGCCGGCTCCCGAGTAGCTTTCCCATCGCACCATTCACTCTGTTCCCTGCACTCACTCTTCTCTCTATGTCAGCGGTGTATTTCCCATCCTTACTGAAGGCGCATCCAAGATATACAAAGTCATTCACTTGCTCCAGCACATTGTTACCAACCACAATCCTTACATTCGTTCTGGTTTCTTCCCTTTCAAAAACCATAATCTTGGTTTTCTTCACATTCAAGTGTAAGCCATTGATCATGCAGTCGTTGAAAAGATAGTTGCTATGTTTATAAGAAATATTCACAACGAAACAAGGCAAGAGGTTCTTGTAAAATATATACGTATGAAAACATAGGAGACTATATCCTTACAAAAGATAAAAACTCAAATACGAAAAGGTCATAATGCATATAAAGTTTTTGTATCGCAATCGTGTTATACATGTACTTAGATAAGAAACTATGGTCTGAAGGAATTATTTTCAGGCGGTTCATAAATACGTACAGATTTATCTTTATTACCGGCTCAGCTAAACAAAAGAATGGGTAAAAGCATATATAGATTTTCCAGTTTTAATTGTAAAAACGTAAAACGTTCCATCGCTAGTATAAGGGAGTTTTGTCGTACCTGTGACGTGATTACTCTGCAAGAGACGTGGCTGATACCGAATGAAATACCCTACCTAGGCACTATAGACAGTGAGTTCGGGTACACGAGATCTTCAGCGGTAGACATATCGGTGGGCATTCTGCGCGGGAAGTCCTACGGTGGCGTCTCGCTTTTGTAGACGAACAGCATTTTCCAGAAAGCGTTAGTACTGCGGTGTGAAAATCGTCGTATGTGCGCTATTAAAATCGTGACTAGTGATCGGCTCCTGATTGTAGTAAGTGTTTACATCCCAGCGAACATGGCAGAGAATCTACTAGAATTTCCGGACTGCCTTGGTACGGTAAGTGCTATCATAGAAAAGTATGGTGTAGAATCTGTTTTCATGTTAGGCGATTATAATTCGGATCCTTGTAAACTCATTATTAGGAAAGTTTTTTTTTTTTTAACGAGCAGTGCTGGTCATTTATTGACGTGGATATACTGGAACTGGACTCCGATACCTACACGTTTCTTAGTGAAGTTATGGGACTTGCAGTTGGTTAGACCATTGTATAGTAACTCAATCTGTAAGACACTGTATCAATAACGTGTATGTGATTATGACGCCATATGGTTTGACCATTTTCCTCTCATTATTGAATGTAACCTAAATATCTTAACACCGAAGTTACCTAAAAAGACTGTAATTAATAACGCGGTATTATCGGGGGAAAGAACTCGACCTGTCTAAGGCCTTTGACTTGGTGTCCTACGACGTCCTGTGGAAAATTTTTGAGAGTATAAATCCACTATGCGAACTCTCAAATATATTTATATTTTGGTACAAGAATCAAGTTAACAGTGTCAGGTGGGCGGGCACAATGTCGGATCGTATCGACTGGAGTGTGGGGTGAGATAGGGAGGGTTAACCTCACCCACACTTTTTAATCTCTATGTGAACGATATGATCATCGCGCTAAGCATTTAGCACGTCGGGTGTCATATAAACGGAGTATGTGTCAATAATCTTAGTTACGCAGGCGATATGGTGCTGATGAGCGAGTCGGTCTGTGGTTTGAGGAAGTTAATATGCTTTTAGCCACAGTTTTAAATACAATGTCAGTAAAAGTCAATTTGTACTCTTTGAGGTCGATACAAAACGTGGGCAAAGCGTGCCACCTGTTTGCATAAACCGTGTTCCACTCATTTGGGTGGAACAGTTTAAATACCTAGGCCACATAGTCACAAGCGACCTCAAGACAACGCTGACATAGAGCAGGAGCGGAGGGCCTTGTCTGTACAGGCAAACATGCTGGCCCGCAGGTTTGCACCCTATACGTGGGAGGTAAAAGTAACGTTCTTTCGAGTGTACTGCACTTCTCTCTACACGTGCGGCCTGTAGGCGAGATAGACTCGCGCACCATACAACACACTCCGCGTTCAGTTCAATAACGCATTCAGGGCTGCCTCGATACTGCAGCGCATCTGCTATGTTGGCGGAGGCGCGCGTCGATTGCTTTTATGCGACTATGCGCAAGTGCAGTGCGTCGCAGGGTACGGGGCAGCGACAACACCGTCCTGAACATGATAACTGAACAAGAGGACTGTATTTACATACGACACTGCTGCGGCAGACATAGCACTGTCATTGGCTGAACCGGTCGTTAAAGTACGGTCTACATACAATTTTTAAATGTTTCATTTTTCATATTTCTTACCTAATATGAAAGTCCCTGTCACTCGAAATAAATAAAGTTTAATTTAAAAAAAAAGTATTATTTGAGACCTAACTTCGTTGGCGAAACGTAGGTGCACTCAGTACAGCTCTGTTACCCGTCACGCCAATATTCCCGCTTGGGGAATATTGGCGTGACGGAGCAGAATGCCACTCAGACACAAAACTTACCCGTCTACGTCAACCACATACAGAGAAAAAAAAGGAAATTATTAAGGATAGCCAGATCAGCGTAATGCCAAGTCCGAAAATGTTCCTGGTGGTGGTTCATCTGGCCCCTATCACGTATACGAGATAACCGTAACTGTAGATAATATTAATAGTTTAGGATGGGTATATAAGTTACAAAAGTATAATAAATGTCGAATGTGTGAGATTGAGTTATGTATCGTTATTAGGCTAACTCCAGTTGGTGGTGCCGAGTAGTTAGGTCATACTAGAATAGTACCATTCTCATTTCTTGTGAAATAATCACATTTTGATATCAATCAAGGGGCCTGGCTCATTCTTATTAGCCATTTTCCCAATGGGATTTTTTACCGTCGTTTATTTTCCTTGAATGATGATGAATTTTTGTTTCAGAATCAATTATGGGAGTTTCCATGAATGCACAAAAGCATAGCGAATCAGAATACGTTAAGTCTATTGATGTGTACGTATTTACTTGAACAATGAAATGTTTAAATATCGATGCTCCGGTGAAGTAGTAAATTTAATTTTGGGTCTATCATTTTCTATATTTTTAGTGTATCAACAAATGTGCAACATGCTACCCTACAAAGCGAAGCAGGATAAAGCGTTGAAGATATACAATATCTTCAACGCAAAGCAAACCAAGAAGGTGTTTGCACTTAGGCGAGCGGAACTGAAGAAAGCTAATAAAACCAATCTTGATGCAGATAACGATATTGGTGAGCTCAGAAATATTTAGTTTTCATTTGCAAGAAAAACTTTTTCAGAAACGGGAAACCGATTTAAAAAAGCAAAAAATAAATATTTTGAAGTCGGTTACTTAGCACCGACTTCAAATATTTATTTTTTGCTTTTTGAAGTCAGTTTCCCTTTTTTAAAATGTTTTTTTATTTTCAACTTTAAGTGATGAGTGAATTTATTATTATTATTTATATATCTCTAAGGGAGATATCCCTTATATTATTCTACTTTCACAAGATTGATATAAAGCTCATAATGTGAAAAATCTGTTATTTTTCACATTCTTACTGTTTGCCGTATAGGAAACTCCTGGTGTATCTTCAAAGCTTAAATTTAAATTCGACCATCACGGAGCTATGCTGAACCTAAAACCAAAAAGAATCATCAAAATTAGTTTATAAGCAAAGAAATTACAAAAAAATACAGACGAATTACGTACCTCCTCCTTTTTTGAAGTCGGTTAATATTCTGCTTAGTTCTACAGTAGGGTACCTATACGATTAACTTAATACCTATAATATCTCAATCTACGCATTCGTATTGTTTGTCGTTAAAGAGTTCCCTGGTGTATCTTCAAAGTTCAAGGTCCAATACTTATGAAATTAAAATGGGACCATATTAAAACTATATTGAATCCAGCAGAAAAAGAATCATCCAAATCGGTTAATAAGCAAATAAGTTATAATAAAAAATACATACGAATTATGAACCTTCTCCTTTTTTGAAGTCGGTTAACATTGTGCTTAGTTCTTTAGTAAGGTACCTATAGGATTGACGTAACAACCATATTGTCTCAATTTGCACATTCCTATTGTTTGTCGTTAAGGAGTTCCCACTCACCGTTGGGAACTCTACTCTTGAAGTTGTCGACGAATACATTTACCTGGGACATGCAGTCCGGTTAGGTAGGTCCAACTTTGAGAGAGAGGTCAATCGACGAATCCAACTCGGCTGGGCAGCGTTCGGGAAACTGCGCAACATCTTCTCATCCAAAATACCTCAGTGCCTAAAGACTAAAGTTTTTAGTCAATGTGTGTTACCAGTGATGACATATGGATCAGAGACGTAGTCTCTTACAATAGGTCTCATAAAAAAGCTCAAAGTTGCTCAGCGAGCTATGGAAAGAGCTATGCTCGGCGTTTCTCTACGTGATCGAATCAGGAATGAGGAGATTCGTAGAAGAACCAAGGTCACCGACATAGCCCTCAGGATTAGCATGCTGAAGTGGCAATGGGCTGGCCACATAGCGCGAAGATCGGACGGGCGTTGGGGCAGAAAGATTCTAGAGTGGAGACCACGTATTAGCAAGCGCAGCGTAGGACGACCGGCTGCCAGATGGACCGACGATCTTGTGAAAATCGCAGGAAATCGTTGGATGCAGGTGGCATCGGACCGGTTACGCTGGAAAGCGATTGGGGAGGCCTATGTTCAGCAGTGGACAAGTATAGGCTGAAATGATGATGATGATGATGATGAAGGAGTTCCCTGGTGTATCTTGAAAGTCCAAGGTCCAATATCAATGATATTAAAATGGGACCACCCTGGAGCTATACTAAACCCAATGCAAAAAAAAAACATCAAAATAGGTCCACAACTTACGGAAATATCGGTGAACATACATAAAAAAAAGAAAAGCATACATACAACCGAACATAGAACCTCAACCTTTTTGAAGTCTGTTAAAAATAATTTGTAAAGAAAGAGGCACATTATGCAAATACATTTTCTACTAATCATAAACTCATCAATAGAGTGTAATTATCATGATTGTTACCTTTCGTTACCGACTATACAGTCATACAAGGATCTTTTGGCCCACAGCCAAAATCGGAACTAACGCTATCATCAAGTAAAATGTCACTTCATGACAGCTGCAGAGTTACCGTTTGCTATGTAATTTACCCAAGTTCTTTTTTTTAATTAGTATCCGTGTGGATCCCACCTGTTGAAATATTTCCCTGGAAGTAGAAAAGTTTTACAAAATGATAAACCTAATTTCACACCAACGACCCCCTGTCAATGTCATCAACGGCCCAAAAGATCTGTAGAAATTTGCAAATGGCCTTGAAAATGGGCTGTAAATGGAAATTGATTAACTATAATTTACTATATCGTATCACGCTGGCTGTAAGCTTTCCAATATACGTAATGCATTTCTATGCAATAATTAAACCAAACGGTGTCTGTAAGTTTAGCTTCAGTGTTATATAGTAAAGAGTTTTATTTTATGGTATCAGAAACAAACATGCGTTTTTGGATCTATTATTTATTTATTCTTTATGCACATATGTATGTACAAAAGCGGACTTAATGCCTGAGGCATTTTCTCCCAGTCTATATATATATATATATATATAATTATACAGCACTGTCTTGCGAGTATAATTGCAAGTCATCAGCGTACAGATGATACGTACACTGAAGTTCTTGAGTTATCATATCAATGAAAATTGAAAATAAAAGAGGAGAAAGTATACCGCCTTGGGGAGCACCAGTATCGAGGCAGCGCCAAGCAGACGACGTTTCATCACACAAAACTGACTGCTGGCGTTCCCGAAGATAAGAAGAAAACCAGTCCAGCGACTCTTAAGAGCACAAACGGTAGGAGAGAATAGACAGGAGGATATCATGACTAACGGTATTAAAGGCGTTGGAAAAATCAATTAACACAAGGACTGTAACTTTGGTATCTTCCATGCCTGATCGAATATCGCCAGTCACTTTAAGGAGGGCAGAAACGGTACTATAGGCAGGCCTGAACCCAGATTGGAGAGGATTAATTAAATTGTTGCTATAAATGAATTGAGAGAGTTGTTTATGAGCGCAGGCCTCAAGCACTTTTGAGAGAAAAGGAAGAATGGAAATTGGACGAAAGTGGCTAGGAAGGGAAGGATTGGGAACCTTTGGCAAGGGGCGGACAAAGGCTTTTCGCCAGAGAGAAGGGAATATGCCGGACTCAAAAGAAAAATTGACAAGATGAGTAATTGCCGGAAGGAGACAGTCCAGTATTGCTACGATCATATCTCTACATATTTTGTCACAAACAACAGCCTTGGACTTAATAGACATAATAATTTTCGTAACATCACAAGAGTCGACTGGAGAAAAGTGAAAAGCGTTAATGTTTGGACGTCTAAGATCACCCAAGAATGTCAGAGTTTGCTGAATAGTTAGATGATCAAAAGGAGGAGTAGTGGAGAAATAGCGATTAAGATCATCTAAGCTTATTGTTTTTGGTATATCTTGACATCGAGCCTTACCAATACCTAAAGTACCTAGGAATTTCCAAATATTGGCAGGCGAAGAAGATGTGATATTACTCAGAATGTGGCGGCGTTCAGCGTCACGTATCATCATATTACACCGGTTTCTTGCAATTTTGAAGTAGGCCCAGTTTTCTGCCGTACGGTCTTTTTTTAACATACGGAACGCACGATTTCTACGTCTCATGGCCATACGAATTCCCCTAGTCATTCACAGAGCAGGAGGTCGCTTTAACCTCACCTTCTTCACAGGGGCATGGATATCGTAAAGCTGGATCACAGTTTTATTGAAGATGCAAATTTTGTCATCGATGGTGTTAGCTTCCATTAGGGAATTCCAGTTGAGTTTAGATGCATCTTCAGTTAATTTTTTAATATCCATCCGGGCAAAGCAACGCCTGTACAGAATCTTAGGTTGTGGTTTGGGAGATTTGAGGATATAGGAAAGGAAAACAAGGTCATGATAGGAAAAACCGGAGGCGTCGTGCTAACCATGGGAGGAGACGAAAGAGGGATTGGATGTGAGTATGAGATCGAGCCAGGTATCATCGCCTTTGATGTTATGATGAGTGGCATTAAGAGGCAGAATGTGCAAACTGGCCGACTCTATGAGTTGTCGGAGTTTATGGGAACGGGGGGAATTAAGGGCCAGGAGATTGGTATTGAAATCGCCCATGATGATATGATGCACGTAGTCAGACCCCAAGGATTCGAGAACCGATTCAAATTCGGTGAAATAATCAGCAGTGGGAGGGCAATATACCACTCCAATTATGGTTTTGGCTCCTTTGACCCAAACCTCAAGAAAAAGAAACTCAGCAGAATGCGAATCTTTAGAAGATGTGCCTACAATTTTAAACGGGAGGTCACCACGAAGGTATATAGCCACTCCACCGCCACCCCTACCAATTCTGTCATTCCGAATGAGAACAAAACCAGGGAGGGCGTAAGTGGTTGATAGAAGATGAGGTTTGAGCCAACTCTCGGAAATCAGGATGGCGTGAACGTTAATATTTGTAAATGTATTATATAGTTCGTTGTGATGGCTAGGTAGACTTTGGGCATTAATATGGCATACATTAAGCAAATGGCCCACCTGTTGGTCAAATTTGTCACGAAGAAAGTCTTCAAGATCGTCATCAATGGAACAAAAACTTACATCGCACGACGAAGCGGTAGATTCGTTGACAGAATAAAAGGATTCACTATCTGATATCATATGATAAATATTGGTTTAAATATAACAATAAATAAATATTTATAATATTAGTAATAAATATATAACGAAGTGGCTAACAGTAGCACTACACTACGTAACCACATCACCCGCCAGCTAACATCACACTTACACCATAAAATGACTACTGACTAAGTCCCTATCTGTAACTGCACATATACCAAATTCGACAACAAAAAGGATAAAAAAATTATTAGAAAATAAGAGAAAAACTCAAAAAAAAAATTATAATTCATTAGCTACTAGGTATGTTTTATCGCTTTACTAAAGCGGGTTGTAAATGCGCTCGTGCGAATTCGAGGTTAATTGGACTGAACGCACGCACCTCTAGGGAATGCACCCAATACAAGCATACGTCAAACTGACACATAGTTAGATGTTGACATAAGTTGCTACGGCTTATAAAAAGTTGTTTATGTATTGAAGATGACGGTATTTACAAAGAATCATGAAAATTTAAAAGTCTAAATACGCAGAAAACAAGTAAAAACCACAAGAATCGAGTAACAGAAATAGGCAAACTAGATATGGTGACATAATAATGAAAAGTTATGAGATACAGAAAGTAAGTAATAGAACGTAGTAATAAAACAAAAAAAAATAATAAAAAATTAAGTATAAATAACTATTGATTAAGCTTTCTGTTTCTTTAATAGATCACCTCCGGTCTCACCCTTACTCCTGCCCGAAGAAAATCCACCCTGCCCCTTTGGGTACTTTTCCAACAAAGGGCTCAATTCGTCAGACGAAGTGATGCGGTGCTGACTACCATCCGAAGCTCTTAATATAATGACGCCGTCTTGTGTCCAACAAGAACTGACGCCGAAATGTAAACGCGCCTTACTGAAGATGGCTTGCCTGGTCCTTGTAAGAAATTCCCTGACCCAGATGGACGACCCTTTCAGCCTTGTCTTCGCCTTCCAGACTGTCTGCTTGTCGTCAACACTGGTGAACCTCGCAAGGATAGGCCTATGATGGTCTTGGCTGGAAGTCCCTAGTCTATGGCATCTGGTGATAGAGGAGGCAGTGAGCAAATTTAGGACGACTGAGTTGCAGTTCTCGTTTTCTACTTCAGCTAAGCCCAGGAACAGCAATGTTTTCCACCGGTGCCTGGTCTACATCAAGTCAATCTGTTTGGTGCACTCGCTTATCTGACGACGTAGCAGCCCGAGCATATTGAAGATGAGCTCTCGGAATGTCCGGAACTTCTCTGCTACTTTGGCCACTGTGTCTTTGGCAGGTCCTGCGCTGTGGATTTGCACCTCAAGATCCGACATCTTCCTCATGAAGCTATCCTCAAGGCTCTTCTGGGCAGAAACAATTGCATCTAATTGGGACATAGTGCAAGTATTCCAAGTACCAATGGTGTAGATTTGTACAGGTTCAGTGCAGTGATAGGCTGGCAGGTGAAGTGAAAGTACTAGCTTCACATAAATGTAAGTACAACTTATTACGATGAGTAAAAATAAGAATTGAAGATATTTAAATGTAAATATTTGTTTAAATTAATTAAAATACAAAATTGAATACAAGAAACACAACTGTTCTTATTCACACCTACCCGCAAAAAAAAAACGAAATCGATCTTATTTGCCAAAAAGGACGGCAATAAGATCGATGATGAGAGCGTAAGATTTAATTAGAATTTTTATTAGAAATTGTCAATTAAGTAGAAATTTTATTATTTCGTTAATAACCTAAGTGTGTGTGTGTGAATGATGTACGCTGTTGGCCGCGAGGCCTTTACAGCTTCACCGGACTTAAAGGCGAGCGTGCAACCACTACGCTCTAGCCAGCCAGAAGGGCAAGAGGCGACATACTCGAGGGCGCCTCGAAGAGGCGCCCTCGGTTGGGACAGTCGCTGTAGGGGGACGGGTACACTACTAAGTACACCGGTCAACCGCCGGCTATGGGAGGGGATCTACTACTACGTCGTCGTCGTCGCCCGTATTCTGAGCGGAAAGAAGGGATGACAAAGCATCGCGGGGGTCGGTGAGAACATGTCGCGGCCGGCGGTGGCGGCAGGGGTCGGGGGGGAGATCGTAGTCGACGGTGGCTACGATTAACGGATTCGCATGGGTAGATGCGTTCGCGAAGTGACGTGTTGACGCCTTTTTAATAAAGGCGCGAATAGGTTCGAGACCTAGATCGGAGTGGAGGTCGACGTTCTGCACGAACCAGGGGGCTCCTACGGCTTTACGGAGGAAGCGGTTTTGAACCACTTGGAGTTTATCGATGTGAGAGGGGGCCGAATGCCCGAACACAACACACGCATAAGTCATGATGGGTCGAACGCAAATTTGTAAAGTGTCACCTTATTTCTAAGGGACATTTTACTTCGCTTGCAGATTAACGAATGGAGACGACCGAGCACAAATGATGCTCGGTGACGGACCCGCTTGATGTGCGGGCCGAAGGACATGGTACTGTTTAGGGTGACCCCTAGATATTTGACCTCTTTGACCCAGGGAATGGGTCGGTTGAACATGGTCACTTGGCCGAGATTACTTCTAGGGCGGCGCAGGGAGTGGCGCGGGGTGGCACCTCTGGAGAAGAACACCGCAGCGCTCTTGTCCGGGTTCACCTCAATACGCCACTTCCTGAACCAATTCCCTAGGGAATTGGCGGATGCCTAAAGGTTTCTGGTAATGAAACCCTTATTCCTATGCGAGACGTAGAGAGCGGTATCATCCGCGAATAGAGCTAGATGCGCCTTACTCGAACGAGGAATGTCGTTCGTGTAAAGGCTAAACAGGAGCGGAGAGAGAACTGAGCCCTGTGGGACTCCAGCACTGATGGAGTGGGAAGTGGAGCGCGTCATTTCGACGCGATAAGGGAAGGCGCGATTCGACAAGAAGTCTCGCTTGAAGAAGCTTGTAGATCAAGCCGTTGTGCCAGACTTTGTCGAATGCCTTCGCGACATCTAGGAAGAGGGCGCCCGTGTAGATGGGTTTGGGTCTATTGAGACCGGAGAGGATGTGCTCCGTGGTGCTTGTTTGTTGTTCGAGTTTTTGGCTCGAAAGCCGAACTGCTCATCGATAAGGATACCCCTGGACGTTACGAAGTCTTTGAGCCTCGCCAGAAGTAGGCGCTCGTATATCTTGGCCAGGGAGTTGAGGAGACTGATAGGGCGGTAGCTCGCGGGGAGATTGCGAGGTTTGCCGGGCTTGGGAATGCCTATGACGTCCGCTTCCTTTTACTTAGCGGGGAAGGTGCAGTTCGCCATGGCGGCGTTCAATATGGCCACTAAGAGGCAGATGAGTTGGGCGGGCAGGCATTTCAGAACGCGATTCGAAATGCCGTCAGAGCCGGGGGCTTTTTTAGTTTTGAGACCCATAATTAGATCTTCGACCTCCGTTTGGGTGATAGGAGGTAAGGAATCGACGGGGGGGAGGGATGCCCTGCGCTCGACTGCCCTGTCGACCGCGTCGACGTGGGACTGGTCGACGGACTGAGAGCTGGGGGCGCACTGGCTCTCGAGGGAGTCGGCGAGAAGCTCGGCATTTTCGTCGTCGTCGAAGGCTGGGGGTGCGCCTGAAGGGCGGGACAGCGGGGGCATGTCAGTTGTGGAGTCGGATTTGAGGCTACGCGCCAGCTGCCAGTAGGCCAGATGCGATGGCGCGATGCCCTCTAGGAAGTCACCCCACCGTTCCTCCCGGACCTCCGCGACACGACGCTTTACCTCTCGTTGTAAAGCGCGCATCCGGGCCCGATTGGCTTCGGTGGGGTAGGAGTCGTACACTCGGATAGAAGCATTCTTGGAACGAATGAGATCCCTAACATCGTCCGGCAGTCGAAAGCGGTTGAGGTAGAGATCTTGCTTGGACGATCGACTGACAGCCGATCGGATGTGTTCGGTGAAGGCATCTACGGCCTGATCGGTGTCCTGAGGGGACTGGATGGAGTCCGAGCTGAGAGGGAGGGGGGGAGGGTTGGCATCCGCCAAGGCCGTGCTTAGCGCATGCCAATCCACCACCGTCTTTTTGGGTCGCTGAGGGGCGGAAGGGGGGGAACCGAGTCTCATGACTACAGGTAGATGGTCAGAGTCGAGTTCCTGGACTACTTCCAAGGAGTGCAGCCGTAGGGTGACACCCTTCAGAAGCGCCATGTCCAGGACGTCGGGTCGGTGGTTGGGATTGATAGGATAGTGGGTAGGGTGCATAGGTGCGATGACGTCAAAGTCGAGAACGTTGACCAGGGCGTCAAGGCTCCTACCGTTAGGGGAAGTGGTGAGAGCGTTCCAGGCCACGTGCTTACTTTTGAAGTCACCCGCCAGAATGACGGCGCTTCCCAGATTGAGGAGTGCTTTAAAGTCACTCCTGAGAACGGATTTAGTGGGGGAAAGGTAGGCTGGTGCCCCGTGAGAGAGACGCGACAGACCGAGGCTTCGATGTTGGTGAGCGCAGGGGGATCGAGAGGAATGCAGTGAACGGACCTCCTGTAGTAAATGAGAGTACCGCCTCCGCGGGAGCCGATTCTGTCATTACGCACGAGGTTATAGTTTGCTGCCAGCAGATATAGAGTCAGAGCTCTGCGCTGATCTAGTTCTCAGATCCAAAAACGGCGTAAACATAAAACTTTTGCCCCGAAAATGAATTAATTGACTCTTTTAGATCTCTCTCTCAAACTCTCTTGATTTTATTGACTCCTTAGATGTACCCGAGTATTACACATGCATTCAATCTTTGTCTAATCTAACTTATATTCGGTTTTATATTTTTTATCAATTGAAATATAATCATTTATGTGTTAAAGATGTTTAGTTCATTAACAAATTGTAGCCGGCGTTTAATAAATTAACTATTTGTCCAAAATGGCTGTAACTGCGCTCTAATACGCCTGCTGTTTTGTAGTGTTAACAGTATTTCTATTGTGAATATTGTGATATTCAATACTTTAGTTCATATATGCTGCACCTTCAGAACAGTAGTGACTTATCTAAAAAAAAAACAAGTTTTTGGGAAACGAATCGCATCGCAGCTTCCCTTTCGATATCCCTTCCGCGGCTAGAGGGAGACCGAAGTATCGTATTTCTTAATTCTACCATAAAAACGCCGCTGTTTGAATATTCACCAGATAGAGAGTATCTTTTAATGACCCTCTGTGACTGTAACTCGATTTCTTAGAATTTTGAGTTAGTCTATACCGTTCTGCAGGAGCGGTGTGTATTGATAATGTTGTAAAGAAAATTATAATAATTATGCCTAGTGATAGAGTAATGGTGTTTGTGTTATATTTAACTTGGTATTTCGCCACGTTTTTAATAACTCTCTCTATTTTATGTATGATTGTTTGTTAAGTACAAATGCAATAGTTTGTAAGTTAACTTTCTAGTAAGTTAAAACCTTAAAATTTAAAATTGCTTAGAGCTGGGTGATTTTTATCTGTAAACTAAATAAAATTGAACCGATGATGCCTATGTTTATGGGTTAGGATTTCAAGTTAATGTCATTATGGTTTTGGATATTTCGGTATGAGTTAGCTAACTCATAACTAAATATCCAATGATGTAACGCAAGTGATGACGTGATGTTATCCGCGCTTTTGGTTGGCTATCCCAGATCTCTTGCGGGGAAAGCAGAGAGTACAGAGTTGCAACAGGATCTTTCCTTACAGACCTTTCTAGCTCCCTCCATTTTCATAGTTCATACACGCTCGCCGGTTATTGAGTCTTTTGACTTACCTTTCAGATAAGATACGGTCTATTTGGTTATGATAAGATAGTTTACTATCGAATACTGATAGTAGATAGTAGTCTTCCCCGGCACCTACATCATTCCACTTTCGCACAATTCACGCGAGGATGAAATACCTCAGACACCCCGATTAGATAATTGCTTCACAAATCCCATACGAAAACAAATTTTTCAAATATAAAATTTTTAACCCCGTTTTTTACGCACTTTTATACTCCAATTAACAATGAAACTTGTTCGTGTTTGTGAGCGAATCGAGAAATAAGTTTTATAAATGCATTTGAAATCTCCGTATTGCTTTGAATCAAGAATAAATTTAGTTTATTATAGCGCACTAAGAGAGTAACAACATGTTTCGCAAATTTAAAAAAAAAATC
The DNA here is from genome assembly GCA_905147815.2 of Phalera bucephala. Classification (NCBI taxonomy): domain Eukaryota; kingdom Metazoa; phylum Arthropoda; class Insecta; order Lepidoptera; family Notodontidae; genus Phalera; species Phalera bucephala. The sequence goes on from LR990615.1 coordinate 26,711,667, forward strand.
CATTAAAAATAGTTGGAATCAAATCAGTTATCGATTTAGAACAAACTACTTTCAGGTCTTGCATTTATTATGTTACGCCTTGTATAAAGTTTTTGCAACTCAATTAGACAGAAACTGTGTAAATAATTACAGGCCCATAGCTGTACTTCCAGCATTCTCAAAAGTCCTTGAAAAAATTATGAACACTAGACTGATGGCATACTTGGAGAGCCACAAACTTCTTTCTCCCACCCAATATGGATTTCGCACTGGAAAATCCACGTCCGATGCAGTGCATGATTTAACTGATTACATAGTTACTAATCTGGATAGCGGGCAGAGGGTTTTAGGTGTCTTTCTTGATATTGCCAAAGCCTTCGATACGGTTTCTATACCCATTCTTATTAAGAAAATGGAAAGCATCGGGGTCAGAGGGATGCAACTGAAAATTTTTGAAGATTATTTAAAGGATCTAGTCCAGACCGTTAAAATAGATGAGTTTACTAGTAAGGAGTGTAGTATTACCTACGGTGTCCCGCAAGACAGCGTGCTCGGACCGACCCTATTCCTTATCTATATTAACGATCTGTGCATGCTCAACCTTTCCAATGGTAAAATTGTTAACTTTGCTGATGACACAGCGCTTTTATTTAGTGCAAGCTCATTGAAAGAATTATTTTTCCACGCCCAGTCTGGTTTTGGTATTGTGTCTGAGTAGCTACGTGACAACATACTTACTCTAAACGCCGACAAGACCCAGTACATAACATTTAAAATGAGTGGCTCTCTGTCCCCTTCCTTAAATCAATGCCCAATAATTCCACACACATGTACGGAACCGGCAGCTAGGACCTGTTCATGTGTCCATCTGCAAAGAGCTACTAGCTTAACGTACCTAGGTATTATAATTGATAGTACATTTAAATTTCATGGCTACATTAACACTCTAAATAAGATACTTCCTAAACTTATATATGTTTTTAAAACCCTAAGACACGTTGCGGACGCGAAGTTGCGAGGATTAGTTTTTTCAGCACTTGTGCAATCACTACTTAGATACTGCATTACATCCTGGGGAAGTGCAAATAAGACAAATCTTCTTGAGTTGGAACGGACACAGAGAGCTATTCTTAAGGACTCAGTTTTCTTACCCTTTCGGTATCCCACTACACTCTTATACCAAAAAACCAGAGTACTAACGGTCAGACAACTTTTCATACTACACACAGTACTAAGACAACACTCACTGTTAGAGTATTCCCCATCATTGACTGCTAACAAAAGGAGGTATAACCCTGTCGAACTTCGTAATATTAGACTCTCGACCAAATTTTCCACTAGGTTCTTCTGTTATCTTGGGCGTTATATTTACAATAATATAAATAGAATACTAGCCGTTTTCCCTCTCATTAGATATTGTTGTAAAAAGAAACTGACTGCATGGCTACAGACATTGAACTATGAACAAACAGAAAAGCTGATTATTGCGGAAGTGTAAACTCTCACACAAATATACGCACACACAAACACACACACACATATATGCACGCACACACTCTCACACACACACACACACATACATATTAATATACAGAATATGTCTGCTATATTATTGTTACCCCACTACAGGCTGATTATGTTTTTGTTTTATTTTTAGTTTAGTTTTCTGTTTTGGCCTGTTTTTGTTTTTTGTTTCATTTTTTGTTTTATTTTCTACTTTCTTTAGTGTGACACTGTTTGAGGGGTGGCGGCCTGGTGGCCTGAAATACAGGTTCTCACCTAGTTTAGGCACCAGACTCTCACAACTTTAATGTAAAACTAATGTTACTACTTGTTATCTCTGTGGTGAGTTAATAAAGCATTATTATTATTATTAGTGAATGTATTTTTCTTAATAATGATCAAGGGAAATATTCAGGATAAAGCATAAAGGCTCGTAGACACAACGCCGATCTAAATAAATGCATATGACGTTATCCGCTGTTCAATTTAAGTTACATCAACAAATATAAATAAAAACACACGAACATACATACAAAAACAAATGGTGTTAATTAAAATACATAAATCGTCATTGTTTTTATACCTCATTTTTTATACCTTGTCAATGTTTTTTTTTATAACTTAGCCGTTTTATTCATATGGTAATGTTGTTTGTGTAACTGAAAAGGCGAGATTGTTATTATCTCGTTAACTCCGGCATTCATACGCATGTAACAGGCAATATAAGAGAGGTTATCTTTAACTTATTACAGTTATCAACAAAAGTTAATGGGTCAGTATCTGAACGGAATGCCGAAGAATTCTGATATGCTTGCTCCGTGTCACATTGGGACAAAAACTATCTTGGTGAAATGTGGGTATACTTTAAATGACCTCTAAAGACTAACCATTCGAAAAAAATGTCGATGACCTTCCAGGTAAGCAAGAAACATAAAAAATGAATGAAGTAGACCATTCCTCGTTTATTTATTTTTTGCAACCGGTTCAGTCTCCACCATGCAAAACAATAAAACTTGATTTCACCAAACCTGTTATTTCACAAAAAAATTTAATTAAAAATACAGTTCTGAAGAATTTCCCCTGCGAAAGAGAAGAAACGTTCATTAATGATCTTTAAAAATGGTATAACACAATCCACATTTATATTATAAATCCAAAGGTAACTGTGTGTGTAAAAGGTAACACCTTTTCACGCCTAATCTGTTGAATAGATTTTGATAAAATAGGTCAAGGAGGTAGATTGTATCCTGGTAAAGGACACAACTGACCTTATGTCTAAAAAATAATGCAGATGACGTTGCGGGTAAGAGTTAGTTTTAAATAAATAATCGCACAAGTAATGAGGCGTGAACATTTGCGTGTGTATTCATTATTTTCAAAGCAAACAAATAAAAACCAAATCCCCAAACGACTTTAATGTATTTTAAAGATCTTTAAGAAGAGATTTAATTTTTTAGGTTCGTTAAGATACGATGTTTTGCCAGTTGAAGGTGGTAGAACCGGTTCGTTGTATCTTAAGGTTTTATAATAAAGTTCATTTGTAGTCAGAACATTATCAGAAGCGTACGGTTGTGAAATTGTGTGTGTCTCGTTTTGTATTGAACAATGATTTTATTACTAGTTTTGTTGATCATAGTTTTACTGATACTTATGTCTTGGATCGGTATGGTGAGAGACAGTATAAGGATAAATATTAAGGGCCCGCTTCCTTTGCCTATTGTGGGGAATGCCCATTTGTTTATCGCTAAGTCTACAGGTAAAACTTATACATAATTTTTCATAAATTTAATTCATACTACAGTTTACCACAAACTACGTTTCTGGCATACCTTTTTTGCTGTATATTAGTACATCTATTCAAGTATTTTCGTTTATTTAAAGCGCATTATCCTTAAATTTTTCAAAAAGTTTAGTTAGGTTTTCCTTGGATGACCATCTTCAGACGCTTCCACCCAATAAATTTAAATGTAAATTTAAAAGCAAATACATAGATAGGAAGAAAATACGAATTGCATAGTGGATTTTTTTTTATTTCAAATGTTCCAACGTCAGATATTGTCGTGGCCATGGGTGCCATAATATACTTTTAATGCTGTGACTTTAAAATTGATTTGTAAATTTCCGTGTTTTTATTGAAATAATATTTTTAAATAGAGTAGCTTGCTTGATTAATTAATAAATAGCATATGACAACTTGAGGGAATTTTTGATGTGGTGGATGTACGAGCTGCGCCGTACATTAACCTTTGTTACTTGATAAGCGTAAAGAATTTGTGCACGCAATAAACAATGTTAGTGGATTCTATTCTATATTAAGGTGTTTGTAAACTATATACATTTAGTACGATAATAAACTCGTAACAGAATGAGATGTCTACTCATTTAACAAATTCAGTTCACGGTTAACAAACCGTTAACATAACAGTTTAACATTAACAAACAACAAACAGTTTATATTAGATATTACCCCAACAGTGGACCTTTCGACAAGATTGACTGAAGACCTGGTGAAGGTTGCGAGTAAAAGCATCTTACATACATAGCATGGATTTGTACCCATGCTGTTTGCATGCACAATGCCAGTCATTCTGGTGATCTTTAGGGGAGGATTATCCCACAAGGATTTTTTCCTTCAATGGAGTCTTTCGGCTGACGATGATGATACGTATGAAGGAACATAACGTCATCAGTTCTATTTCAAAAGGGGTGGTCAAAGACCTTTGCAATATTTAATTATTTCAACGTACATATTTTAGCAAAACATTTTAATCCAGTCATGTAAAAGGGAAGTGACTCAGGTAACTCGATTGAGGTCAAACGATTTTTACTTGTTTTATCGCCTTTAACACCAAATCTGGGCAAAAGACTTCTCTCACAAATCCAGGTGAAAAATTACATCATTCTCCACTACGCGGAATTAGTACAAATTGAGGAGAGGTGGAGGATTGTTGTCACTTATTGTTGGATCTTATTAAGCTAGCTATATGGCATCCAATACAGTTTAAATGCCACTTTTAAGTGGCAGCCGGGACCCACCGAACATGCCTTCAGAAGCACGAGTACGCTCAAAAATGGAATTTATTGTTGGTAATGGAATAACGGTTACCCATCTCAAACCAGTAGTGTCGAACTCTGCTTAACCTTGATGATTGCTGATTTCGCGGTCCCGCAGGGCTTCGAGCACTTCATAGGAATAGGAAGTAAGAGTTGCTCTATTCTACTACAACGTCTCTTGCGAAACTAAAACTACACGGGGCTAATCATTTTTAAATTTAATAAGAAAATAAATGCCTATATTCCCCAAGCAGAAATGGCACAGGGGTTCTGTGTAAACGCATTTTTCACCGAAAGGTGCTAACGCCACTATAATTGAAGGCGAGCCGATTGCCATTATACCGGGCACATTGCCAAATTCCGAACTAATACTCTCTGCACCGGTCGATGATGGCACACTCCTGCGTTCAGCGGTACCGACGACACTGCTGTACATGTCACGGCTACACTACATCACCAAAGCCGATGAGGGTGGAGAAGCTGAATTCACAACTTTCAATGCCTTTGTTGTGTGAGTTCCCACTGCCAAGCTGGAGACCTTCATGATCGAGGACTTCTGGCCGAGGGGTGTTGTATTCAGAAGATTTCATGGGAACTGAGAGACACCCTATTACAGCGCAACATGTCGCCGAAAATACGTGTTATTTAGATTATAAGGTCAATATATTATTATATGTATGTTTGACTGTAAGGTATATATTATATGGGCCAGTAAGTTGTATAAATATATTTTTGTCAATTTCTGTTGCCTGAATTAAATGAATTATTATTATAAATATCATATCCTATTTTCTTTCTCGTGACTATCAAGGGGTTGTTCCTCCCCATTTTGGAAGTATTCCATAATTTTATTCCCGCCACTTCCATAACTTATATTTTTACTTCCCACGACATCCAAGAAATATACAGTACAGTCAACATGAACAGGGAGAGAAGGTGCATTATCGATAACTAGATGGGTATATTTGAATTAGGTACCCATTTTTTACTATTCGTAATTCATATTTTTATGGTAATCGTCAGTAAAATAAATACACATAAATTTGGTTATTAAAAATACTCCTAGAAGTTAGCTATTTCATAAGAATTTGTTTCTAGCTGACCATACTTTAAAACATATTCATGCATGTCATGGGAAAGGAAATATACTGTTATGGAGGTCGAGGAAACTAATGTATGAAAGAATATTTCTTCGAGAACAATAAATAATCGGAGGTCTGGGAATAACCCCATCCAAGGGGTTGTTCCCAGATATCCAAAACCCGCGACCTCTACGACAGTAGGTATTTTTTTAGCACGATATCTATTAATAAGTTTAATGTAGGGTCAGCTAGGAAAAATATTTTATGAAGTAGCTATCTTCTAGAGGTTATTTTGTAATAACCAAGTAATCTCTTCATCATTCTGTGTTGTTTTCGTTAAAATAGCACGTAGTCCCCCAAAATATTAAAAAATGTTAATAGAGTTAGAGTAATAATTACATATTATTAAACTTTCTTATTTTTATTACAGAGTTCCTGAATTTAATACAGAAACTTACCTTAAAATATGGAGACACATTTCGAGTTCATTTTCTATCGGCACCATTCGTCTTTTTAAACCATCCTAAGGATATTGAGGTACATACTATTATTATTTATCATGAACCAGCAGTCCACTACTTGATAGGTCTCTACAATTGCATGCCACTGCTCAAGTAGCATAACTACTGCTTATGAGAGGAAATAGCTGCCCGTTTAGATGGAGATAATATTAAAGTAATATAAGCTGCATCAAGCGGGTTTTTCGATTTACCGGCCTGTAGCAGTATTATCGACTCCGGCAAAAGTATTTGAGTCGGTGATATATAGAAATATATTTGAGCAAGTAGAAGCTCAGCTGTCAGATGCCCAGCATGGATTTCGACCAGCAAAAAGCACTACTAGTAACCTCGTGTCCTACATGGCTGATGTCGTACCGTACTTCGATTACAAAAAGGCATTTGACTTAGTCAATAATGACATATAGCTCAATAAATTAGCAGGGTTTGGCTTCTCCCCACATTTACTTAACTTTTTTGCTAGTTACTTAAAAGATAGACAGCAATATGTGGAATACGCAGGATATACATCGAACCCATATTTTAAGTGGTCTGGCGTAAGTCAAGGCAGCAACCTGGGGCCTTTGCAATTTACACTGATGATCAATGACCTCCCAAACATTGTCACAGATGCAAAGTGTTTACTTTTTGCCGACGATCTTAAGCTGTTCCTGCCGGTGCGGAACATTCAAGACTGCGCAAGGCTCCAGAGAGACATAGGCAACATCTTGACCTGGAGCAAGCAGAACCAATTACAGTTCAATACCACTAAATGCATCACTATCACTTTCTCTAGAGCTAGATATCCCGTTAAATATGAGTACAAAATCGACGGACTGGTTATTGAGAGGGTAACAGGGGTGAGAGATTTGGGGGTGCATTTTATCAGCGGACTAACGTTTCGTGATCATATCACTAGTATATGCAAAAAGCATATAGGAATCTAGGCTTTACTTTACGTATGGTTCGGGGATGTACAAATATTAAAGCTATAATTGCCTTGTACAATGCATTGGTTAGAAGCCAATTGGAAGGTCATGCTGTCATCTGGTCTCCGCATGAAGCAAAATACAGCCTTATGTTGAAGAGAGTACAAAATAAGTTCATTAGGTACCTGTACATGAGGATGTATGGAGTTTATCCGTTTTACCCATTAATGTACCCCAACTTGTTTATACTCGGCATGGTAGGATATAACGAACTAAGAGTCAGGAGAGAACTTGCACTTACGCTGTATGTTTTTAAAATCATGAGGGGGAAGGTGCATAACCCGGATATACTGGCGAAGATAGGTCTATTCGTGCCGGACAGGTATGTGTGGCGGCGGCGCCGAACGAAGATGCTAGCGGAGCCATGCGCGCGCACCAACCTACTGGCACAGGCGCCGCTGACGCGAGCGCTTCGCACTCTTAACTTCATTGCCAATGATATAGATTTATTTTATTGTACTCTGGGTGAATTTACAAAGTTAACATTATATACTTTATGTTATAGGTAGGCTAGGAAGATTTTTTTTATATAGGTTTTTGTAAATTTTGTTTATTAGTTTTAATTGTTATTTTTTTTATAATTTAGAAATGCAACACTATTGTATTGGGGAAACCTGTAAAGATAATGCTAGGTTTGGATAAATAAATAAATAAAAAATCCGCAGCTTACACCATTATAGCCCACTCATACCCCTAGCTCCATATAACACAGCTTGCAAGTGCATGAATCTCCAGAGTACTTTAACCATCAAATACCTTGGAATCATAGTAGACTCTTGCTTGGGCTTTTATCCGCACATTGATGCACTTACCTCAAGGATTCGCAAATTAATCTACATCTTCAAGCACCTGCGATATGTTGCGGATGAGAGTCTGCGTAGGACGGTCTACTATGCACTCTGCCAGTCTTTAATTACTAACTAAACTGAATATCTTCCTGGGGCGGTTCAAGCAAGTCGAGTATCATCAAAGTGGAGCGCGCGCAGTGAGCTATATTGAAGGTGATATTCTTTAGGCTTCACCGATACCCTACAACATTGCTGCACGAGGAGAGCAAGGTCCTATCGGTACGTCAGCTGTTTATACTCCACACTTCTTTAAGGCAACACACACTGCTGACTTACCGCCGACCTGCTGTCCTTATTAAAGACGCTTAGATCCAGGTGACCGTACGTTTGATGGATTTAGTACTCGCTTCGCAAGTCTACGATTTTGCTTTCTCGGTTGTTATCTGTACAGTAAAATAAATAAGATACTTCCAATATACTCACAAAACAAAAGTGCAAAATAGAAACCACAAAATGGATTATGCCACTGAACTATGACCGCACAGAGTCTTTTCTCCACGCGCCTCAGTAATTGACAGACCCGTAGACACACACACACACACACACACACACACACATATGCACTCTCTCTTTCACACACACACACACACACACACACACACACACACACATGCGCACGCACACACGCACGCACACACACACACTCACACACAAGTGGCATGCCACTAAAATTGTCGAACTGCGTTTTTGTAAAATAAAAGCTGAATAACAAAGGCTGAATAAAAGCTGAAAGATCTGGTGACCTGAAATACAGGTTGTACCTAGCTTGGGCACCAGTCTCCTGCAATAATCTGTGTTATGTTTCAAGGCAATGTAATTAATACAATATTGTGGTGAGAAAATAAATATTATTATAATTATGTCCGGGTCGTAACAATATTAATAATAATATCATAAGCATAATATTTATTAATAGCGTATACCTACTATTCGTAGCAATATTCGGTCGTAACAATATTAATAATCATCATAAGCATAATATTTATTAATAGCGTATACCTACTATTCTACTGAATGGCAATTAAGCAGTGCCTACATCAGTATAATATACTCATTATACTGACGTAGGCACTGCTTAATTGCCTATATATAATGCACGTTACTGTTAAAAGGACAGTAATTTCCTCTCTTAAATATTGTTCATTTATTGTCTGTAATAATATTTAGGTTTCTGTTGTATGACTATTATTTTAGCCACTGGTGTCGAGTTCGGAGTTAATAACAAAAGGTTACAGCTATAGTTTTTTGTCGCCGTGGCTTGGTCAGGGCCTGCTTGTTTCGACAGGTTAGTTACTAATTTAAACATCATTTATTACTTATTTTTACCCGACTGCGGCAAAGCCAAAAGGAAGGGTTATATTTTTAGAAGTCTTTGTATGTTCCATCGTAGCGCCTAGACTACTCATCCGATTTTAAGGAATGAGGTATCTATTTTTATGTTCCGGATGACATAGGCTACATTTCATACGAACAAAATCAATATGACAGATGCTATCTATCTATCTATCTATAACCTCACGCCAGATCCCTTATGACAGATGCTACAACCAAAAAAGGTGAGGTTCTCTAATTTTTTTTACTAGTGTATCGAGTGAGATAACCGAAATACGTGTATGTACGTAAAGTATCACTTTCAATATAAGAAAAGATATAAGAGAAATTTTACTATATTTTAGCATTTATTCCGTAGTTTTAACAGTTTTTATTATATATAACGGTCTAACCTAGTGGTTAGACCGTTGGCTATTACTGCTCTTTTTGTATCTACTAATCGTATTTTAGGTGAGGTAAATACACCTGCTGATTTTTTATAATAGGAGTTTACAAAAAAGTATTCTTTTTAAAGTACTCTACTATGTTTAGGCCAACATTGGAGGAACCACCGTAAATTCCTGACGCCAGCGTTCCATTTCAACATACTGCAGAGTTTCCTGCCGGTGTTCTGCAAGAACCAAAACATACTTACGGAGAAGCTGCGAGTTCTTGCCGACGGGAAGCCTTTTGACTTGTTCCCCATAGTCGCTTTGACTGCTTTAGACAATGTTACAGGTGAGAATTACGAATTATAGTCACACATTACAAGTGCCATTAAGATATCGTTCCCCCTTTTACCAAAAAACCGTAATCCAAACTAATTTTATAAACCCGAAACAACCCTGTTTGTCTGGTAACTTTTCACGTTCAAACCGCTGAACAGATTGTGATTGAATTCGGCAAGGAAATAAATATTATCTAGGGGAAGAATATGGGCTATTTTTTGGCTGAAATAACTTAAGGGTGTGAAATACACGACTTAAAATAACTTGAATGAAGTTGCAGGTACAGTTAGTTTTTATATCATCATAATTTTACGGCGATGTCACTTCAAGAATGCGGTCTACGACCAAAATTTTATGAAGAGCCATTGTTTAGCCTCCAATATTAGCTAGTGTATGTAGCCCCATCTAATCCACCGGTGAATTTCCTAGTAGGGCAGTCCTCGACGTTGTGCTGGGTAGTATGTACTGAATCTCTACATTCACAACAAAGAGATTCAGTGATGCCCCACCGTGTGCCGATGATAATTGCACCTCGCGATTTTATATGCATTTTTTTATAAAGACGTAGCCCCACATTAGGATTTATTCCTGTGCATTAACAAACATGAAAATTCACATACGCAAATACCCCGACCGAAGAAAATAATTGTGGGTCACACAAAGAATCCCGTGCGGGAATTGAACCCGCGACTATCAGACACAGTGGGCGAAGCCCCTTAAGCTCTTAATCCCTGCGCTAAATCGTCCGTCATTTTTCATTGTATATGTAATTGGTACAAGGTAAACGACTGCCCTTGAGATTGACAATGTCATATTTAAGTTTAGTTTTATTTAAGTTTAAAAATAACCCAGCAAAAGGTTCCATAAAAACGGGTTTTGTACAAATCAAAATGTATATTAATAAAAAGTTCAGGTTCCTCCGTCGAAAACTCAAAGTGGTTTGAGTTGTTGTCATTTAATTTTGAAGTTTATTTTCGAAGGTTTCATGCCGGCTTATAAATAACGCCAGTTTGATGCAAACTTACGAGCGCGATTATTTCATTGAGATCCACATAACAATATAAAACGAAATAACTTCAAACCGCAATATACAAGATGTAACATAATAAACGCAAGACCTGGAAGTAGTTTGTTCCAAATCGGTAACTGAATTGATTACAAAAAATTTAATGTACGTTACTATTTTTTTAAATTTGCTAAAAATGCTTTTACTCCTATGCGCTATAAAAAACTGAATTTATTCTTGATTCATAGCAAGAAGGAGATTCCAAATGCATTCCTAAAAACGTATTTCTGAAAATGCACTCATACACGTACAAATTTCATTGTTAATTGGGCTATAAAAGTGCTTTAAAAAATGGTAAAAACCTTTAAATTTGGAAATTTGGTTTTCGTTTTAAATTGATAAAGTAATATTCTAATCGGAGTCTGAGATCTTGCGTTTATTATGTTAAACCATGTAGATATCGACATGTTTGAACCCTCATATATTTCTTTCAAGCGCACTGTCAAATTCAAAATAATTTAATGTTGTCTATTACGGTTATCTCTAATTACTTTATGTTATCTTTTTTTTCCTATCTATCTATACCATCACGCCAGCTCCCTCGCGGGGTAGGCAGAGAGTACAGACTCTTTTTTTAGTTTTTATATAGTATAGTCAATTTTTCTGTTTCTATGAATCTAAATAGTTTTAGGTAATTTTATTTGTACGGTAGTCAGTTGACTTAGTTTTACTATAGTTTACGGATTCACTATCTTTTTCAATACGCTAAATTTTACACTAAATTCTAAGCTGTATTACAGTCGATGTTCTGCTGTTTTCTTAAATTATTTTTTTTATGTGTACATTACCTTAGGGTTATTCGCTAGCTCGAAAATGTTTATGTTAAACCAAATGTAGTCATATGTTGGGTGTAACCTATTTATGTACCAGTTAAAATAAATAAATAAATACTTAAGTAGCTAAAAGAACATGTACTTAATTGAAATATTAGGCATTCATTTTTCATCGTACCTTATTCATGAAGCTGGTGGCGTATGGTGCAACAGGTGATAAAGACGTCTTCAAATTTAGGTCAGAAAAAGGGTTATAGGGGTTATATATATATATATATATATATTGTGGTGACGGACGGCTTGGTTCAGTGACTAAGTGCTTGAATCGTTCCGTTCACTGGATTAAGTAGTCGCGGGTTTGATTGATTCCCGCACGAAACTAATCTTTGTGAGACCCACACATGTTTGTTTCTGTGTGGGTGTTTGTACATGTGAATTTCATGCTTGTAAACATGTAGGGCTACGTTTCTCTTTTCACCAAAAAAATGGGACTTAATATCGTCGGCGAATCGTGGGTGTACACAGTGCAGTTCTGCCAGTCCGCTTGTGAAATGTAGGAAGTGTTTTTCACTATATTTAAGGAAAGAGGATTGGTACGTTTTTTAGGGAAATTTTTCTTTAGTTACCAGAATTTACATCATAATTATGATTATCGATTATTATCATCATAAGCTTGCACTAGTCTACTACTGGAATTAAGCTTCTGGCAAGGCACGCAACTAAGTACAGTCTAATTTTTCAGTTCTTTAAAAAAATTGTTACAATTTTTTTAAAGAAGGAATTTCCTTTACGATTTTTTTCTATATATCTCTATGTATATTATCACACCAGATCCGTTGAATGGTAGGCATAGATTAAAGAGTTCCAACAGGTCCTTCCCTCACAGACCTCTCCACTCTCATAGTTTCTTCTTATACACGCTCGCCGCGCCGGTTACGGAGACTCTTGACTTGCCCTGCAGAGAAGACACAGTGTTTTTGTCTAGGTCTTCCCCGGCACATACATCTTTCCTATATCTTTAGCAAAAATGTCAATTACACATAGCTTTGACTCCGTAACCGGTGAGTGTGTATGAGTAACCGCGAGTAACCGTAACCGCACTTGGAGGAAGTCAGAAAGGTCTGTAAGGAAAAAACCTGTTAAAAATCTGTACTCTCTACCCTACCCCGCAAGAGATATGGCGTGGTGATATAGTTGTAGTAGTAATACATAGTTTTCGAAATTATTGAACGACATGTTGAGATTCAAGCTTCTGACCTTGTAAATCTAAGGCAAGAGTTCCTCCAGCATTGTTATTACTGTACACCGTCACGCCTTTATTCCCCAAGCGAGGGTGGCAGAGGTGTACTGAGTACACCCACTTTTCGCCGACGATGTTAGGTCCCATGTAATAGGGGGTGAGCCTATTGTCATATACCGGCACAATTCCAGATTCCGGACTCATACTAGAAATTTTTCGTTAGAAAAACTACATTTGTCCGACCTAGGATGTGAACCCACGACCTCGTGATCACAAAGCGATGCGCTTTGCCACTAGACCAACGATGCAGTTCTTACTATCATCTGCTATATTCCTTCTTTTTTTCAGAGTCTATTATGGGAGTGTCAATTAATGCACAAAAACAAAGTGAGTCGGAATATGTGAAGTCTATTGAAATGTACGTATTCTGCTGTAAATCCTTACTAATATTATAATTACAAAATAAACACGTGCGCAACCGCAGGGTAACGGCTAGTAATCTATATTAATGTTTCTTAGTGCTAAGTTCAGACACGGCGGAAATCGCGCGGATGCAATCCAAATAACTGCCCTGTAGGTCTACCATGAAACGTAATTCCGAAGTTTCGGATCGAAATTTCGGGCGATTCCTACCACGAAGTACTTTCGTTCCGGAATCGGTCCCGAAGATGGCTTGTGACGTTTCGTCAGTCGTAAAACGCTACCACGAAGTGATCCGAACAAACGAAGTTTCGGCATTTTGACAGCACTTCTTTCGTGATTTTAACCTCAATAATACGAAAACTAAAGAGGTAAATTTTTACTTTCGTAAGTGTGAATTTCATAATTTTGGGTGTTTTAATTTAAACACGAATGATTAAATGGTGATTTTGTTGATATTTTTAAGCAATAAATGCGTTCAAACTGAAATTATATGGTGTTTATATAATATTATTATTGCTATTTGATCGTGGAGTACAAACATACGAAATAGCACGATTTTAATCCTCCTACTAAAAAATCCTTTCAAAGATTGAAAGCGTAGAGGGCATTCGCCTAGGTTGCGGTGGCTCGTTTCTCATAATAATTCTTTTCGAGTTACTTTTCTTAAACAACCAAATAGCCTTTGTTGCCGTCCCCGTGCCTATAAAAACAAAATATAAAAATAGTAAAAACACAAAAAGAAAAGACCATTAGTCGGGTTCGAACTCAAATCGATATCTATTGCAATTATGATAAAAACAAATGCGCCATTTCAGCTTAGGTACCTATGCCGAAATTTTAAAACATAATATGCATTGTTTGCGCTTTTATGTCATTATGACAGCTTGACATTTAATAATTTTACACGACTAACTTGAAATGTTCATAAGTTACCATGTGTCTGGTGAGAAACGAATGCACTTTTTATTAGGTTGGTTTATACTACTTCATTTAATACTAACTTTTTTCGTAAACGGAAACATACTTCGCATCTGTCATTCATTCACGTAAACAGTCTATGGTGCCCGAGCGAAAGAAATAAATCCGATGCAACTTCATGGTAGATATACGGATCGTATTTCGTTCGTGTATCGTTTGGCTCCGAAGTTTCCGATTCAAACTTTCATGGTAGACCTACTGTTCTTGTCTGTATTATAATTACCGTGATGAGAATTAAATGAAACGGGACTAGCCCGTTGAGTTTTTGTCTGATCTTTTCAGTGGAGACCGCGTTCCAATTCGGTGGTAGATTAAAAAGTAAAATAAAACTGTCAATTTATATGTATCCGTAGGGTTCCCGTAGGGTTTATGTAAAATTTTTACATTGACATTGTCGTTTTCATATTTCGGTCGTTTTTTCGCCGCGTCTGAACTAAACCTAATATTTTCAGTAGTTGTCAAAGTCAAGTAGGATCAATCTTGTCATCGATCAATATACAGTCGCACACAAGGATCTTTTGACCTGCGGCCAAAATTGGATGGAATTTTCGCTGTCATCAAGTGCTGTCATCAAGTGAATCGTGCGGACCTACCCGTTGAAATATCTCCTTGGAAGTAGAAAAAAATAATATAAAAATATCATCCACAGGCCAAAAGATCATTGTCGCACTGTAGTAAAAGAGTATAAGTCAATGACGTAATATATATGGAAAAGCCATAAATACGAAGATAGCGTGCCAGTGTTGGAACGTTGAAACGGCGGTCGGTCATACAACAGCTCACAAATTCATATGTATGTACTGGTAACCACGCTAACAGCTGGACGGTAAAACGGCAAATCGGCCACATATTGATAATCCCCAGAGACAAACATTCCATGTCCATATATACAAGGTGTAACATAAATAACGCAAGTCCTCGGACACCCCGATTAGAGAATTGCTTCATAAATTTAAAACGAAAACCAAATTTTAAGGTTTTTACCCTTTTTTATGCACTTTTATACCCCAATTATCAATGAAACTTGTACGTGTATGTGTGCGTTTTGAGAAATACGTTTTAGAAATGCATTTGAAATCTTATTGCTATGAATCAAGAAAACTTTTAATTTTTTACTGCGCACTGAAGGAGTAGAACCATAATATACAAATTAAAAAAATAATTAAGATCCTTTGAAAATTGTTGGAATCAATTCAGATCCGATTTAGAACAAACTACTTTGCGTTAATTATGTTACACCTTGTCTATTACATTATTGGTATAAATATGATAAATCTATGTTAAATGGTTATTATTTCATTCCTCTAAAGGTAACCGTGCACCATAAAGAAGCGTCGCGTCTTTTAATTTGTCGGTAAAGTTAGTTAGTGAACAAACTAATTGAGAATCACAAATAATATGGCAAACATAACACCATCCAACTAGATAAAATGGTTAGCCTCTGTGAATCTACATGTCAATCATCTCATTTCTAGCATTGTTATTGCTACACCAGTCTACTGCTCTTTTCAGCTCTTCTTTTTCAACCATTATAATAGAAATTATTATCCAATTATTCATATCAGCAAATTAAAAATTTCAGTTTAACAACAATAATGTCAATAAGGATGCAGATACCTTTGATAGGAGAGGATCTGATATTCAACTGGCTACCGTACAAAGCAAAGCAGGATAAAGCGGTGAAAATACTACATGAACAGACCAATAAAGTGGTTGAGACAAGACGCGCTGAACTCAAAAAGGCTAATATTACTAGTTTCGATGGAGTTAATTCAATTGGTGAGTATAAATACATTATCATCAATAAGTAATTATTCATTGCTGAGTGGATGTCTCTACCGTTTGTTTCCGTCTTACGCTAGTCTATTCTATCGTTTGGCGATAATCTTCAGAAAGTCATCGTTTCATCCGATGGTCTGCATTTGGTCACTTTCGACACAATCACTCTCACGGCCTTAGTCCATTTTTCATTATGTTGCCTTATTAAGTGCCCTGCCTTTCCCGTTAACCAACATCTTCAACTTTAGTCCGCATTCGGATTTCTTTAATTACTTCTAATAATATAAGTAATATGAATATATTTCTTCATTAACATACCCTATCATCCAAACATGCCTATTTGCTATAGTCAGACATTAACTAAAGCACTAGCACTCCGATATTACACACCTATTTTCCTTGATGCTTTTCATGAACTCATTACACTCATTACAGAACAACTGCAGAATCTAAGGGTTAACTAAATAAAAGTCATACTAATATGTTTGCCTTAGACTAAGCATTGCTAACAATAATGGCGCTAAAAGCAGCCTCAGTTACGCACTACTATATATGTGTATGATGCTAGTGATCGTTCTTTTTGTAACTTTGTTCAAAAGCTGTGAATGTGTGCATGACTGTGTGCGTACTAAAATTTATCTACCCTGTGGAAACATAAATTTTATGTCGTTGCCACGTGCGCGATGCTCCATCTAGACGAATAATGAATCTATAATTTTTGCTAAAACATTTACTAAGTTGAAATTTAAAGGTATTAAGAATGCATTTTTGGACTTGTTACTGCTCGGTGAAATAAATGGGGAGAAGATGGATGATGTCAGCGTGAGGGAGGAAGTCGACACATTCATGTTCGAGGTGAGTAGTTGAAACAGAAGTTCAGAAAAACCCGTACTGAGACCACCAACTGTTGATCATAAGACTTGTTTGTACTCAAGCAGCCTTAAGATAAAGCCAGCCTTTTGTACAGAGCCTTAAAACCTATTTACGAGATTCAGAGGAAGCATAGTAGTACTATTCTTGTGCCATGTAAATATTCTACAGTAATTTCTCACACAAGAGCTCGGAGTGCTGTGGTACGGTGGCGTTCTTATCAATCACCAAGGTTAAGCCGCATTTGGCTCGGTCGGTCTGAGATGAGGTCGGTACACAGGGTTAGGGCATAATTAGCTAAGTTAAAAGCTTGATAAGTTCCAAGAGCAAATGGCCACAAACCTGCCACCATCAATTAGTGCTCGGTCCGTGTTGTGGAGAATGACCTATTACCATTACGCCATGATACAATTTGTCTCTTTAAACATCTGTGATACAGATTCAGGAGCTTTTAAAGTTTTTTCTTTCTATTTCAGGGTCATGACACTACAACTTCCGGTTTAGTATACTCACTCTATTGCTTATCGAAACACAGAGATGTACAAGAGAAAATATTTGAAGAACAGAAGAACATTTTTGGTAGTGATATCAATAGAAATCCCACTTATAAGTAAGTATAGATATATATAATTTTAGAGAACTGGGACTAATGTCAAAAAATGCGATCATGAGTTATATTTAAGAGGAGGCCCGTGCCCAACGGTGGTATAGTTTCTTAACAGAGCTAACATCATATTTTATATTCTAAAAAGTATTGGGAGTTCATCTTCAACTAAACTAAGGAGACACCCTACGAAAACCCCCATGAAAGGTGGCGTTAGTGTTTATATGTATTATTATAGTCTAAGGTCAGTACTAATAATTCAATCAATATGAATAGTATACATAGTAATGTACACTATTCTGCCATCAGACATATCTGCCATCAGTATCTAAATCATTGTACAGATAAGAAATGGGGAGAAACAGTTCAAATTAATATAAGATACATAAGATATTTTATAAATATATTGGGCATACCAAATAATTTGATTGTGGCGACCACAAATTACTGAATAGGGGAACAATAAACTGAAAGAAATTTAGGTTGGTTTCGTATATAAACAGATACGAAAATTTGTTGATGTTTCAGTGAACTCAAACAAATGAAGTACTTGGACATGACAATCAGAGAATCATTGCGGCTGTATCCACCTGTACCAATGATTCAAAGACAGGTAACACAGGACTGTGGTGAGTTTAATGAAATAGATTTCAATAAAAACTCTTGGTTGATAAACTTGATATCGGAAAATTCTGTGAATGAATATGCTAAGTTGCATACTTTACGTAACAGAGGCTATAAAAGACCCAGCCGAAGTGAGCATTTTATTGAGGCAATCTTAGACTCAAGGAACACTTTACGTCTGGACATAAATTGTAGTAGCCTATATGGAAATCACTAAATTGATTTCGACCTCATGAAAGCCGTGGCAAACACAATTTGGCAAATGAGGCATAATCGATCAGTCACATATTAAGTGTGGTGCCTTTGAGCAAACCATGTTGCATCTGCTTGTATACTCCAAATGCCGATTTACTTGCATATAAAACGACCTTAATAAAGCTAAAGATGCCATCGATGTAGCATCTTTCTCAGCCAAAATATTGTGACCTTGTCCCATTGACTTGATAACAGGTGTGCTGTTGGCTGCGGGGCTTTTGTAGATTTACCGGAAAGCGGAAGGAGGAAACTACACTTCAACCCTAAAGGCAAGGCGAAAGGCGTAATGTCTGATGTTTTATCAAAACTTTTAGGCTATCAACTAGAAAGAAAGAGGTTGATGACAAGTTGATTAAGATCAACACCATAAGTGGTGTGAGGTTGTAAGCCACTAAGCTTACTGGATCTAGAAGTCGCGAATTTTATATTAATAAATCTATTTGCACCAATTTCAGAGGTAGGCAACCTAAAGTTGGTAAAAGGAACGTCAGTAACAATAAACATATACCAATGTCAACGTCATCCTGATGTGTTTGAGGATCCTTTAGAATTTCGACCGGAGCGTTACGAGACGCCGCTGAAGAATGCATTTAGTTGGCTTGCGTTTAGTGCTGGGCCTAGAAATTGTATTGGTAAGTATATTAATTTTATAAACTAGAGTAATGTTGTGCGAGGCACAAGGGGGTTTCAGGTCTGGAAGACGATGTTCGGATCAAGTCTTCTCACTCCGCAACATCGTAGAGAAGCACCTGGCAGTGGGCCGGAAGGTTTTCTGCGGTTTTGTAGATCTGGAGAAGGCATTTGACAGAGTTGTGCGAAAGAGACTTTGGGACATTTTGCCAGAGTATGGTATAGATGGCACTCTGTTGCGAGCCGTCCAGTCCACTTATGTGGACTGCAAGGCATGCGTACGGGTGGGTGGTAACAGGTCACCCTGGTTTGACGTTAAAATCGGAGTCAAGCAGGGTTGCGTGTTGTCCGCTAGACTGTTTATAATATATCTGGACAAAAGTCTTCAAAGACTGAAAGCGATGAATGAAGGTGTACAAATGGGTGACTTAGTGGTAAACCATCTACTTTATGCAGATGACGCGGTTTTAATAGCGCCAACAGCCACTGATCTGCAAACACTAGTCACAGTTATGAAAAACGACTGCATGATCAATGGCTTACACTTGAATGTGAAGAAAACCAAGATTATGGTTTTTGAAAGGGAAGAAACCAGAACGAATGTAAGGATTGTGGTTGGTAACGATGTGCTGGAGCAAGTGAATGAGTTTGTATATCTTGGATGCGCCTTCAGTAAGGATGGGAAATACACCGCTGACATAGAGAGAAGAGTGAGTGCAGGGAACAGAGTGAATAGTGCGATGGGAAAGCTACTCGGGAGCCGGCACTTAAGCCATAAGGCGCAGCTGGCCATACATAACGGAGTTCTTGTCCCAACGCTGTTATATGGTAGCGAGAGCTGGGTATGTAAGAAGGAGAATGAAAGTAGGATAAATGCGGTAGAAATGCGAGCTCTGCGGAAGATGTGCGGAGTGAAGCTGACCGACCGCATTAGCAACAGCATAGTAAGACAGCGAGTAGGTATGAAAGATAGTATCGGTGTAAAGATGAGAAAGGGCATGCTCCGTTGGTTCGGGCATTTAGAAAGAATGCCAGAGGAAAGAATGACAAAACAGATATACAATGTGAAAGTGGAAGGATGCAGGTACCGGGGAAGACCTAGACTATCTTACCACGACCAAATAAACCGAGTCTTATCTGATGGAAAAGTCAAGAGTCTCCGTAACCGGCGGGCGTGTATGAGACGAACTATGAGAGTCGAGGAAGCCAGAGAGGTATGTAAGGAAAGAACCTGTTGGAACTCTGTACTCTCTGCCTACCCCGCAAGGGATCTGGCGTGAGGTTATAGTAATAAAAATCACCCACTTTTACTATTCCCAGAGGTAGGCTAGAAGGTCAATGACTGATGACACCATTATATAGTTGTCGGAGACTTCTTAGATTATTTCGAGTATGATGGATTTTACAGATATTTCTTTTACTGTTACCAAGTGACAAATCTATTGAGTCTAGATCGATTCCATTCAGATCTATTGATTTTTTGTGGGCCTACGCCTGTGCATTGGTTTAATAAAATCAATAGATTTGTGAATAGATCAATAGATATGTGATCAACCATTTGATACACTTTACGTTTTGATACACATTACGTTTTATTTTACGTCATGAAGTCGTTACGTCACTGAAGATTTACTATTGACTGTTTCAGGGCAGAAATTCGCAATGATGGAACTCAAAGTAAGCCTCTCCGCGATTGTTAGAAACTTCATATTACTGCCTGCTGAGATGGAACCGGAATGCTGCGTAGATATAGTTTTAAGATCAAAAAATGGCGTACACATCAAAATTCTGCCCAGAAATAATAATTAAATTTTATTATTATAATAATATTTTTTTTTCGTCATATAATATCATCACAAATGAACAATAGATTTTCTAAGTGGCGTATAATCATGAGCTGCAAAGAATGACATAAACAATAAAATGAATATGTATTTTATTATATTACTAGCTGTTAATTTATAAGGATATTCCAAAATACATCTCAATAATCCGCAACGGATCTGTATCCGCAGCGTGATGGTATAGATACATAGATTATAAAAAAACTACAAAATAAACGCATGCGCAACTGCGCGTAATAGCTAGTGATTAATGAATCAGCTTATATTATCCCACTGCTGGATATAGACAGATTTACTGTGACCTGAACACTACCAGATATGGTAATCTATTAAAACCGATACTACAAGGTGTAACCTAATTAACGCGAGATCTGAAAGTGATCTGAAGCGAGATTGAAATGATTTCAACTATTTAAAATGTATCTTGAATTTTTTTATTTGGACAAAATGCTGTTACTCCTTCAGTGCGCTAACACAACCTTAATTTATTCTTGATTCAAAGCAATACGAAGATTTCACTTGGCTTTTTTAAAACGTACTTATAAATACGCACACATACACGTACAACATTAATTGTTTATTGGGGTATCTCTCTCTTCAATCGTTCCCTCATGACTGAGGAACGTGACTCCGTTGCTGAACTTTCTTTATAATTTCTATCCATCTGCTGTGACAGGTGGAGCGCCGTGCTGACTGCTATCTCGAGCTGTTTGGATATCTGTTTCGTCCAGGTCTTAAAGCTGCGTCTCCTTGGTGTCTTCCCCTCTATTTTGCCTATCACCTGTAATTGTATATTAATATACAAAAGTGCTTAAAAAATGGTTTTCGTATTGAATTTGTCAAGCAATTACCTAATCTATGTATTCATTCTTTTAAACCACGTAGGTTTAAAAGAATAAATATATTGATAGAGAACACTGGTTTTTTTTACATGTAAAATGATGTCCCGACACCTCTTCCTATTCCGATTCCAAATAACGATGGTGAATATTTTTCAGATTTTAGGAAATGTAACATTAATGGCGACGGGCAAGCCCTCTGGCACATTGAGCCCAAACATGTCTCGGTTAATGTGGGACTAAGTACTAAGTACACGTTTGCCTACTAAAACAGGCGTGAGAATTATCTACAATTTCTCAAATAAAACTAGTTTTTCAGGACTTGTCTTATCCTTCCCATTACTATAGATACAAGGCTTTACTCATGATAATGGGCGCTGTTATGTTATTTTGTTACTAAGCCCACGCTAGGAATTATTTGTATGTCGTGGGTGTGTTTCCAAACATGAAATTCACATACCTACACAAACATCTAGACCGAAAACAATATGTGCGGGTCACGTAAAGATTTGTCCCGTGTCCCGCGCCTAGTCGATCCAGTGCGCGAGGCTGTTTAAGCACTTACCCACTGAACTATTATAAGTTGTAGTCGACTGGACTAGAGATGGGTCGTATTAGGTAAATCAGGTACTGAGTACACCTGTTCCTAGTCTGCATAAATACCTAATCCAAATACCTATTCCACCTAATCTCAAGGATCTCATACACATACCGTTCCTTAGTAATCTCAATCCGCCTATTTATATCAAATCCTGATATCGAATTATCGATATTTGAATTAATTGAATGTTAAATTGTTTTGTTAGTTAAGAACGGGTACAGTCATAATAACACTTTTAAGAAAATGGAAGTTTCAAAATGGAATCAAATTTTTTTTTTATTAGATTAGATATTTCTGCACGAAATTGGTTGAATAAACATTAAATTATAAAATACGTTTCTATTTTATCATTTATTGATATATTATTGAGTAATTGGTATCTTCCCTTCATACTTATTACAGGCTTAGGACTGTTAACTTACGAATGTATGAAGTTTTGAGTCTTGCGATACTAAATATTCCGCAACAGTTTAGCGTTCGCAAGATGGCGTATTTAAAAGATTTCAGTTCATTATATTTACATTTGTTTTCTATCAATACGCGTTGTATACCACTGTCTCGCTCCCTCCACCCTTACACGTAAGCGGGATAGCAAAGCGATAAGCATATGAGTAAGTGAGAGAGCGCGGGAGCAGGTGTGAGTGAGCGCGCTAAACGGCTAAACATTAGTTTATAGTTTTTATTGAATATGAATATTAGGTGGATTAGGTAATGTCAGAATTGGATTAGGTGCCGTCTATTCTCGTAAAATACCTGTTCTTTGGATCTGTTCTACTAAATACGACTCACCTCTAGACTGGACAGTAAACACTCTAAACGTCTAGAACTTTGAATCAAACATTAAGATAATCCTGATTTGCCCAGTCAAGCTACGTAACAGGCGAGCGTATATGAGACGAACTATGAGAGTAGAGGAAAAAAATCCTAATGGAACTCTGTACTCTCTGCCTACCCCGTAAGGGAACTGGCGTAATGATCTAGACAGATTATAAACTTATTTAATATTCAACTCAAGGAGAGTTTGCTTATTGTCAGTAGTATTTTGGCGGATTTTCCATACTAAATATGTAAAAACTCTATCCGTAGATGGCATATTAATCCGTAAGTTAAATATTGAAACGATCCATTAATTATTAATAGCTAGGGATTAAATAAAACACGAGAGTGAATGCATGGAGAAAAGTAATTCTATTTAGTGGAATAACAAATAGTTATTAATTTTTTTAACGGGAGCCTTCATAATGGCTGTTATAAATATCTTATGAACTTAAGAGCTACTACGAATGCGCTCATTAAAAAACGCGCAAACTAGGTTCTTTGTTTATGCATTGATATTTCTATATATTGAGAATGGAGGAAGCCACAGATGTCTGGATGAATAAACCCATTAGAACTTTGTACTATCTGCCGATCTTGCAAGGAATTTGACGTAATGGTATAGAAAGATATATTTTCAACAAAAACAAACTGCGATAAAAAACAGTTTATTGATTTCTGTAAAATTCGTGTGTGTACTTAATTTCTGTAAAATGTTATAGAATATTGGCTAATATTCTCTAACATCTTACAGGCTTCTCAGGTGGTTTTTTTGACGTTTAAGTTCATAATTTCTACCTCCACCTGCTTTTTAAGACATCAACAAGAAATAACTTGTGCTATTATATTATTCTGGGTCCTTATTCGCTATAACCAAATGCGACGCGTTACGATAACTTTAAACGACCGTTACAAGAAGTTATCGTAACGCGACGCGCTACGTTTTATATTGGCCGTAATTTATTTATTAATTCATAACAAATAACCTTACAGTTTAAATCAAAGCGCTTTTATGTCGTATCATAGAGTATTGAATCATAAGAATAATTTTACAATATTAAATTACATGAATAATATCCTAAAACATGCATCTGGGTTATTTTGTAGGAAGTCGTTTATTAATGTAAATGTCCGGGCTATGAGGCCGCTAGTACATGTGAAGAGCGTCATGCTGGTGCTGATATAAGTATAATGAGTAAGGGACCTTTTTTGCGTGGGGAATTCCCCATGGACTTCCGCCAGCCTCGGGGAATCTGGCGGGGCATGTCGGATTCTTACCCACTAAAACCCGACAGTGGCCGGCACTGGCGTATATCAGAGGGGCTCCGGGATCTTCGAGTGGAAAGCACCGGTACCCTCCTTGTGTCACACTCCAAAGAGCCCGCCTCGGGAGGGAAACTTACGCCCCTGCACCGCCGCGGTACTCACAGCGGCGTGAGCCACACCGCGCTGCCGTCCTCCTCGGGGGTAGCGCGTAAAGGACCCTTAGGACCCCGCCCTAGCATTCCACAACCCCAAGGAATGAGTAAGGGATCTGCGACATATAGTATACAACAACTTTAATAGGTCGAAGTTTGTTATTCTGTTTAATGATTTTTGCACGACTCTAGACCGGTTTGATAGACTGGTTTTTAAATACTTAAAACATTATGTAACATCGAGATGGGTCAGGAGACCTTGGAAACTTTAAAAGATTAGCAGTTTCGTTACGGCTATGCATGCGTTATAGTCTACAACAGCACTACCTACCGGGTCCAACTATAGTTACAAACCATATAGAGAGCCAAATTTTAAAAGATTTTATTTAACTTGCAATGTTAAATAAAATCTTTGTCTGTTAGTCTTTCCGGTTCAAATCTTGTAATCCATTTTTCAAGCACTTGCGGGTATCCGATTGAACTGAAATTTGGCATGCGTATGTAAGTTTTATAACAAGGCAATAATTATATTACCATGGAGCTGACTGACTTGACGGACGATTTAGCGCAGTGGTTAAGAGCTCAAGCTGCTCCGCCCACTGTGTTTAATAGTCGCGGGTTCGATTCCCGCACGGGACAAATCTTTGTGTGATCCACAATTATTTGTTCCGGTCTGGGTATTTGTGTGTGAATTTTCATGTTTGTAAACGCACCCACGACACAGGAATAAATCCTAGTGTGGGGCAACGTTTAAAAGAAAAAAAATGGAGCTGGTCTGATGAAGGAGTCAGGAGGACCAAAAGATCATGTAAACAATACAACGCAACTCCCTCGTATTTAGGTTTGTTAGATTGGTACTGACACATACTATAAAACCAGATAGTATTCAGGGTCAGATGATGAAGCCAAATGGTGGCTAGTGGAATCACCCAACTACTCAGTATATCCCGCCGTGTTTGGGCTCGTTGAATTTGCCTTGCACTCCTCAATTAAGCTAGATATCGTCGTTGTGTTTGCAATACAAGCTTGTTTTTAAAAAGGTATATTTAAATTAAAATTATTTTAATAGCCTATGTCCTATTGCTGGGCAAATGCCTCTCCTTGACGTCTCCACATATATCAATCCTGGGAGAGTATTATCTGCCTAGTGATCCCATAAGTACAAAAAATACATCTGAATTGTTAAAGCCCTTTAGGAGGAGCTCAAATACGAGCACACACACATTGTTTATAAAGATAGACAAAGAAGGACGGCTTAATTCAGACCTTAAGTCGCTTCACGCACTGGATCAAGTTTTTGCGGTTTTGATCCCCGTACGAGACAAATCACAAATCTTTGCTTCGGTCTGGGTGCTTTTGAATGTCAATTGTATACTTACGACCCGGTCATACCCCGATATCTAGAAAACCCTGTACCAGGGGATGTTAATTTTAAAACGCATTACGCACCTTTAGGTCTCCTATCGATCCGGCACGAAATATCTAGAATCCGCTCTTAAGTGCCAAAACGTCTATAGGGTAGGAACTTTAGCAAGGGGAGGACCCCAACGTATTAAAATGAAATTTATGTTAAATACGGTCTACGGCCCCTTCCTGGTCTAACTAAACCCAAATAAAAGGTGTGGCTACTTAAAGATACTTATCACTCACCAGAAATTATAGGGCTCTTCCCGTTGACCTACATCTATAGAATTTAGCAAGATGCACGGTTTTAAAGTACAAGTGAAGGGAGAAATCCGAAAATTGTTATTTAAAAAAATTATTCCGATAAAAAGATAGCACCACATTTTGTGGAACTATGTTTCTTTGTCTTCCCCGAAAGGGATCTGGCGTGATTATGTATAAAGAGATAGAGTGAGAGAGTAAAGGAAAAAAATGCGAAAATTGTTAATTTATAACAATATCATATAAAAAAAAAAATATTTTCTCTTTTGTGGACTTTCTGTGTGTGAACTATTTTGTATGGTGTATAAATATTTTTTCCGCGATATTTTTTGTGGCGCCATCTAAATTTCAGCGCTCGAGTGTCGGACGTACATTTAATAAGATTATCGATTGGAATAAAACTATTTTACGGATTTTATCGCGGTGTATTTTTAATTTTTAGTTTCCGACGTTTCGAGTGCTTTGCAGCACCTATGGTCACAGAAGGGACTGAGGTACCCTCAAACTTCTAAATTATTTTTGTTGGTCCGATCTACGTAGGATGAGCCCACAGTGTCTTGAGTAAATCAAAAATAAACCGCGATAAAATCCGTAAAATAGTTTTATTTCATGTGTATTATTCGCGTAAATCTAAGAACTCAGTAAGATTATCGACTTCTTATTTTATGTATCTATGTAATGAAAATTAAATGTAGTTTATTTAGTTACAGCTAAAATTTTACCCCGCGTTTATTTTACACCGCGTGGTTCCCGGCTTAGAATAGGACCAACCCATCTCATCCCATCGGGTGTCGTACAAGGCGACTAAGGGAAAACTAGGGAATGGGCAGCAGCGTTCCCTTAACACTTCGACGATCAATAACTGCGCTCGCCAACCCGCCTGCCAAGCGTGGCGAGTATGGCAAACACCCCCAATTATGGAAGAAAGTAAGAAAACCAGGCCCCTAGTCCCCGGCGGTCCTGTTCGTCCTGGCCACGGTAGCAGCCGCGGTAACGACAGGACAAGGGGTGCTAAGAATCTCCGGCAGAGATTCGGCTACCACCGAAACCGAAAATTGGCCCTGGTGACATACAACGCACGCACATTGAGGACAGATGAGAAGTTAGTTGAGCTGGAAGAAGAGTTAAACAAGTTGCGGTGGAGTATTGTTGGTTTATCGGAGGTCCGAAGAGAGGGTGAGGACACGATAACCTTAAAATCCGGCAACTTGTTTTACTACCGGGAGGGCGAACAGCAGTCCCAAGGTGGTGTCGGATTTATCGTCCACAAGTCACTCATAAACAACGTTGTGTCCATCACTAGTGTGTCGAGCAGGGTAGCGTACCTGATACTCAGAATATCCAAAAGATATTCGCTGAAGGTCATACAGGTCTACGCACCGACCTCGGCATACTCAGATGATGAGGTCGAAGTTATGTATGAGGACATTAGTAGAGCCATACATACTTCCAAAGCACACTTTACAGTAGTTATGGGTGACTTCAATGCGCGACTGGGCAAACGGGGCGATGATGAGTTGAGAGTGGGGCAATTTGGATATGGGCAGCGCAACCCAAGGGGTCAGAGGCTGGCCGAATTTCTGGAGAAGGAGGGACTCTTTATGATGAACTCTTTCTTCCAGAAGCCGTCTCATAGGAAATGGACCTGGATGAGCCCTGATGGTTTCACAAAAAATGAGATAGACTTCATCATGAGCACCAAGCGACAAATATTTAATGATGTCTCCGTGATTCACAGGGTAAAAACCGGCAGTGATCACCGAATGGTCAGAGGCACATTAAATATTAATGTCAAAATGGAAAGATCGCGTCTGATGAAGTCTACGCTCCGACCTTCTAATGCACATATCCAAAACCCCGAGAACTTTCAACTCGAATTGTCAAACCGCTTCGAATTGCTAGACAGCAGCGCATCAATGGACGAAATCAACAATAGGTTGGTAGAGACTGTCCATACGGTCGGGTCCAAGCATTTTAAGCCCCACCGTAAAAATAGGCCTCAAAAGCTATCTGACTACACCCGAAACCTTATGGCTGAGCGACGTACCATGACACTCCAAACCTCCGATGATTCTAAGTCCTATAGGCAGCTCAATGGACAGATATTGAAGTCCTTGCGACACGATTTACGGTCCTTCAATACAAGACGTATTGAGGAGACCATAGAGCAGAACAAGGGCTCCAAAGTGTTCGCAAGAGACGCGTCTATTGGGCAAAGCCAGTTGACGAAGCTGAAGACGGAGGACGGAAACGTAACGTCGAATAGGTCAGAGGTGCTCAGGGAGATAGAGAGGTTCTAAGGGCAGTTGTATACCTCAGTAGCTGAACCTGTTGTTGACTTGGTAAAAGACCCAAGAGCCAAGCTAACCCGACACTACACTGAAGATATCCCGGACATCAGCCTGTACGAGATTAGGATGGCTCTCAAACAACTTAAAAACAACAAAGCGCCGGGCGAAGACGGAATTACCGCAGAGCTTCTGAAAGCGGGCGGATCGCCGGCGCTTAAAGTCCTTCAGAGGCTGTTTAATTCCGTCTTGCTCGAAGGAAAAACGCCGGAAACATGGAACAGGGGTGTGGTGGTACTCTTTTTCGAGAAAGGTGATAACACTTTATTAAAGAACTATAGGCCCATCACACTGCTGAGCCATGTTTACAAGTTGTTTTCGAGAGTCATCACAAATCGTCTCGAATGCAGGCTTGATGATTTCCAGCCTCCCGAACAAGCCGGTTTCCGGAAAGGCTTTAGTACCATAGACCACATTATGTATGTGATTGACTGCGCTGCGGCAGATTATACAGAAGACCGAGGAGTATAATCGGCCACTATGCTTGGCGTTTGTGGACTATGAGAAAGCCTTCGATTCGATCGAGACTTGGGCGGTTCTTAGATCTCTCCAGCGATGCCGCATTGACTATCGGTGCATTGAAGTGTTGAAGTGCTTTTATAATAACGCCACCATGTCAGTCCGAGTACAAGGGCAGTGCACGAAGGCGATCTCCATAAAAAGAGGAGTAAGACAGGGAGACGTCATTTCTCCGAAACTGTTTACGACCACCATAGAGGACGCCTTCAAGCTCTTGGAATGGCGAGGACTTGGCATCAACATCAATGGCGAATACATCACTCACCTTCGATTTTCCGATGACATTGTGGTCATGGCGGAGTCGCTGGAAGATCTAGGACGAATGCTCGGCGACCTCAACAGAGTATCTCAACAAGTGGGTCTTAAAATTAACATGGACAAAACGAAAATAATGTTTAACGTCCATGTCGTACCCACCGCACTCACCGTTGGGAACTTTACTCTTGAAGTTGTCGACGAATACACTTACCTGGGACAGGTAGTCCGGTTAGGTAGGTCCAACTTTGAGAGAGAGGTCAATCGACGAATCCAACTCGGCTGGGCAGCGTTCGGGAAACTGCGCAACATCTTCTCATCCAAAATACCTCAGTACCTAAACACTAAAGTTTTTAGTCAATGTGTGTTACCAGTGATGACATATGGATCAGAGACGTGGTCTCTTACTATAGGTCTCATAAAAAAGCTCAGAGTTGCTCAGCGAGCTATGGAGAGAGCTATGCTCGGCGTTTCTCTACGTGATCGAATCAGGAATGAGGAGATTCGTAGAAGAACCAAGGTCACCGACATAGCCGTTAAGATTAGCAAGCTGAAGTGGCAATGGGCGGGCCACATAGCGCGAAGATCGGACGGGCGTTGGGGCAGAAAGATTCTAGAGTGGAGACCACGTATTGGCAAGCGCAGCGTGGGACGACCACCTGCCAGATGGACCGACGATCTTGTGAAAATCGCAGGAAGTCGTTGGATGCAGGTGGCATCGGACCGGTTACGCTGGAAAGCGATTGGGGAGGCCTATGTTCAGCAGTGGACAAGTATAGGCTGAGATGATGATGATGAAAATTTTACGAAGGAAGAGGGATTTTTTAAAAGGTATTTTTATGGACTGCCTCGTTGGTCTAGTAGGTGCCGTATATGCGTGATGAGATCGCAGCGGATCGCGAACAAATTGTAGGGCGAACCAAATGTTGTTTTTCTATCGACTACTTCTCAGTATCAGTCTGGGGTCAAAAAGTGGGTGTGCGCACACAGTACATATCTGCCACTCCCGGTTGTGAAATGTAGGCATTCCGATGTGTGTGAAATTTTGATATGGAAATAATTGAATGTCAAGGTTGTTCATTTAAATTGTAAAATATACAAAAATAAAAAAAATAAACATCGTCACGCCTATATTCTCCAAGGACGGATGTTAGGTCTCATGTAATAGGGGCGAGCCGAATGCCATTACATCGGGCACAATGCCAGTTGATACTGAAAATATTATTATCGAAACAATTCATTTGGCCCTACGTGGGATTCGAGCTCAGGACCTCGTGATCGCTACGCGCTTTATTCGCTAATAGACTAACGAGTCATATGTAACGCAAGCTTTTATTTAACTTGCACTGTTCGTATGTCTGTCTATCCGGTACAAATCTTGTGATCCCTTTTTTTAAGCACTTACGGGTATCCGATTGAGCTGATATTTGGCATACGTGTGTAAGTTCGGTGACAATGTAATATTATGGTACCATGCAGATAATCTGATAATGGAGGCGGAAGCTGACCATGGGAACCTGTTAACTACACACATAACCACCTCGTGTTTAAGTTTGTTGGATTGATATTGTGTTAAAAGTATAATTCTTATTGATAGTTTTTTTATGATAGACTACTAATAATATTCATTATATTGCGTCACTACATTCTTCAGATATAATAAACCATCTAGTACTTTTATCCTACAGACAGTGTTTAGCACGAATTTTTAGAGAATTAAAAAGGATGTTTAATGACTTTTTAGTTCAATTAAATTCTCAACACTCATTCGGTCATTCAATAATTCGTACCTGCTCCCGTGTCACATCGTATTCCTCATTCATTTATCGTGCAAGACTGTGAACGCACGCGTCACATTGTAAAAATGTCTAACTGTACTACAAGTGAAAAAATTCATTGTTATAAACGCAAAATACAAAAGTTAGAAGAACAAAATTATCATCGAAAACGAATTATTGTTTATAGTGATTCGTCAGATTTCGAAGAGAATGCCGGTAAGTATGATCGAAATATTTTTTAACACCGATTGCCTACCCTCACACAGAAATTTAATTTCTATTTTGGAAAATCTTTAGTATTTATGTTCCGAATAAACGTTATGGGATTACGATCATATTTTGACCGTGTCAACTGTGGGTTGACATCAAATACGTGTTGTAAAATTATAATACTTAAAACTTTGGACGACCTGCGCCGCCCTAGAAGTAATCTCGGTCAAGTGACCATGTTCGACCGACCCATTCCCTGAGTCAAAGAGGTCAAATATCTAGGGGTCACCCTAAACAGTACCATGTCCTTCGGCCCACACATCAAGCGGGTCCGTCACCGAGCATCCTTTGTGCTCGGTCGTCTCCATTCGTTAATCTGCAAGCGGAGTAAAATGTCCCTTAGAAATAAGGTGACGCTTTACAAAACTTGCGTTCGACCCATCATGACTTATGCGTGTGTTGTGTTCGGACATTCGGCCCCCTCTCACATCGATAATCTCCAAGCGGTTCAAAATCACTTCCTCCGTAAAGCCGTAGGAGCCCCCTGGTTTGTACGGAATGTCGATCTCCACTCCGATCTAGGTCTCGAACCTATTCGCGCCTATATTAAAAAGGCGACAACACGACACTTCGCGAACGCATCTAGCCATGCGAATCCGTTAATCGTAGCCGCCGCCGACTATGATCCCCCCCCCCCCCGACCCCTGCCGCCACCGCCGGCTGCGACATGTTCTCTCCGATCCCCCCGATGCTTTGTCATCCATTCTTTCCGCTCAGAATACGGGCGACGACGACGTAGTCGTAGATCCCCTCCCATAGCCGGCGGTTGATCGGTGCACCCCGTCCCCCCACAGCGACTGTCCCAACCAAGGGCGCCTTGAAGAGGTCGTGGAGGTGAGTATGTCGCCCCTTGCCCTTCTGGCTCGAGCGTAGTGGTTGCACGCTCGCCCTTAAGTCCAGTGAAACTGTAAAGGCCTCGCACACACAGTTTGGACGAGTTAATCGAGGTTTAACACCAAAGTTATACGAGGCAAACTTCAAAATACCCACATGTTAAACAAAAATTCGATATTTATTTTTGCCGTTTCTTATTCTATACTATTTTTACAGAGGTCGAAACCAACCCGAGCAATAATTTAAATATTACTTGATCATGCCTACAAGACAACAAAGACAAGAGCCCAACGCAGTAGAAAATTATCCCTTTTCTACGAGTCTACCTGAAAATACAGTGGATACATTGGATCCAGAACTATTATCAGCTCTAGGTGATCAAATTACGGAAGAAATCACATATCGAGATGATGTATTGCCAGAGTTAGTAGCACAGCGCTGGATAAAAATCTTGAGAAAAGAGCTCGATAAAAATGCAAAAGAGCAATTATTAAAAGAGTACAACATCATTGGCGGACGATTTATCGCAGTGGTTAAGAGCTTAAGCCGCTCCACCTACTGTGCCAAATAGTCGCGGGTTCGATTTCCGCACGGGACAAATCTTTGTGTGACCCACAATTATTTGTTTCGATGTGGGTATTTGTGTATGTGAATTTTCACGTTTGTAAACGCACCCACGATACAGAAATAAATCCAAGCAGGGGGCTACGTTTAAAAAATACCATCAAATTGCAAATTATTAAGAGCTCCTTCTCAGAATCCAGAGATAGCCGCGGCTTCCTCAGATATAGCAAGAGCCCGGGATAAAAAATTGGAAGGCAATCAGCAAATTTTAGGCCTAGGTATTAGCGCAGCAAACCGTGCCATGTCTCTTCTGTTGAAAGGAGATAATAAAACCTGTTCAGTTTTATCGCCAGCGGTAAAAGTTCTCTCAGACGCCGAATACTTTAAGATCTACATTATGACGAAACTCAAAAACGTACAAAAATGTTAATGACAGGACTAGATAAACTTTGCTAACGTCATTCAAGACTGTGAACGTGACGAAACCTTATTCGGTATAAATCTGCCAGATGAAATAAAGGCTTCAAAAGCCATAGAGAGGCAAAGCCTTCAGATAAAAAAATCTGATTCGCAGAATACTACCGGACATTCAACATTTCGTTCAAGTAGACATCAGGGAAACTGGCGCGGTCCTTTTTGCTCGATGAACAGGGGGGGGGGGGGGGGAATGCAGACGGCGTTCAATCGCAGGAACCCACCGACTTCTGCCTACACACAATCCCGGACGTGGCCGAACCGATGGGATAGTTGTTGGGATAAATTACCTCAAATTGTTTAGTATTAAATTGGGTTAGGGATGGTTTCCTATTCCCTAAATAGGAAAGTCACGACAAGATAGTCAAAACATCACTCACTGTGATACTTTATCAGAACAACAAAAATACCATATGTCTTTAGCGATTGATAAATTACATAAATTAGGAGCAATAAGACCATGTGTTCCATCGAAGGATCAATTCATATCTAAAGTATTCTTGACACCAAAATCTAACGGTGACTTTAGATTTATTTTAAATTTAAAATCCTTCAATAAATACGTTCAAAAACACACTTTAAAATAAAGGATTAGAGAACTGTATCAAATTTAATTACAAAAAATTGCTTTATGACTACTATAGATATAAAAGCTTATTTACTTGTACCAATCAAAAATACTCCTAAAAATACCTTCGATTTTGCTTAGAACTAGCTAATAAAAACCTTTAAAATTCATTGGAAAAATCATCAATTTCAACTTATGAGTTTACCTCCATGCCTTACGGATTATCAGTCGCCCCGAGAATATTTACGAAATTAATTAAAGAGGTTATAGCGCACCTAAGGGGGCTAGGTTTAACAGTAGTTTCATATCTAGATGACATACCAATGCCAATATAATATTAACCAAACAAAAAAAGTACTGGAATGTTTAGGTTTCGTTATCAATTATAATAAAAGTAAATTACAGCCAACAACATCTTGTAAATATTTAGGATATGTTTTTAATTCCATTGACATGACAATTAGTCTACCGTTCGAGAAAAAAGTGTATATAGCCAACCTTGTTCAAAAGTTTTTAATCTACCGCGGATTACCATTCGCGACTTTTCACATTTAATTGGGGTATTGATAGCAGCTAGCCCAGCAGTTAGGTACAGTTGGGTATATATAAAACGACTACAAAAAGAAAAATGTCTCGCTTTAAAATGTAATAATAATAATTATGATGCAAAATTTAAATTTGACGGACGATTTAGCGCAGTGGTTAAGAGCTTAAGCCGCTCCGCCCACTGCGTCTAATAGTCGCGGGTTCGATTCCCGCACGGGACAAATCTTTGTGTGATCCACAGTTATTTGTTCCGGTCTGGGTATTTGTGTATGTGAATTTTCATGTTTGTAAACGCACCCACGACACAGGAACAAAATCCTTGTGTGGGGCTACGTTTAAAAAAAAAAAAGAAAAAAAAAAAACCGTCGGACTTAATATTACCGGACCTCAACTGGTGGGCTAGTCACATACTTGAATCATATAATATTCTTGTAACTAAACACTGGACTATGGAAATTGCACTGATGCCTCAAGAATAGGCTGGGGGGCTGCATGTAACGATTCACGCACAGGTGGTGGATGGAAACCTATAGAATCTCAATATCATATAAATTACCTAGAACTTTTAGCGGTATTCTTAAGCCTGAAATGTTTTGCAAAGCACTGTACAAATTGCAGTATCTTACTCAGAGTGGACAATATTACAGCTATTAGCTATATAAATAGGTTTCGAGGAATACGATTCCCGCATCTCAATGATTTGGCCAGGTTTATTTAGCAGTGGTGTGAGAGGCGAAAACTATGGATTTTCGCGTCATACATAAACACAAAGGAAAATACTATAGCTGATGAAGAAACCCGGAAACGAAATCCAGACACAATTAATAATCACAAAAGCTGGTTTTGAAAAAATAATATGTTCATCAATACCATATGTTCATCAATCTTTGGAGAGGTTAACTAAAAAATTGGTATTTTCTTAGCTCTTTCATAAAAATCCAGAACATTTAAATAGAAACAACAGGTATAAAACTAGTTATTTCAGATATTCTTAAAACACCTGCTGCCAGCCGAGAACAACCAATACTTTACAACAATTAATTAACATACAATACCATTCTTCCCAGACAACCAAAACATTTGTCCAGCTATTATGATGACGGACTACTTAACCATAACGAGAACGCTAAGGCCAAATAATACTGAAAATCTTATCATAACGTTCCGAAAGCCACACGGAGCAGCGTCTGCTCAGAGCATAAGCAGATTGCTAAAGCAGACGCTGGCGGAGAGTGGCGTTGACGTGAGAGTTCAGCGCGCACAGCACATGACATGCTGCCACGTCCACGGCGCATTATATCTGAAGACAAGTGACGCAATATAATACAAAATCAAACGAACTTCTTGAAGTGAACATCGATTGGTATTTTTTTTTTTTTTAAACGTAGCCCCACACTAGGTTTTATTCCTGTGTCGTGGGTGCGCTTACAAACATGAAAATTCACATACACAAATACCCAGACCGGAACAAATAATTGTGGATCACACAAAGATTTGTCCCGTGCGGGACTCGAACCCGCGACTATTAGACACAGTGGGCAGAGCGGCTTAAGCTCTTAACCACTGCGCTAAATCGTCCGTACAAACCCACCCACCTTCTCCTTGCATAGTTTTGCCCCGGGATTGATAACAGGAAACTATAGAAATGAGGAATACAATGTGTCAAGGGAGCAGGTAGGAATGATTGAATTACCGAATGAGTGTTGAAAATTTAAGTGACTAAAAAGTTATTAAACATCCCTTTTAATTCTCTAAAAATTCGTGCAGAACACTGTCTGTAGGATAATTTACTACATGGATTATTATATCTTCGAATGAAGTGACTAATATAATACCAATCAAACTTCACTTCAAAAAGTGCGTTTGATTTTGTATTTTATAGCATTTTTTTATATATAAATTGAGAATCTACAGGAGTCCTTGTATATTGATGTTAACAACAATGGGTGCAGTAACTAAAAAAACCAAAATGGCAACTTTTTTATAAAATGTACGTATTGAGGAACCACAGAAGCCACTAGGTATCGATTTCAAAGCAATCGCAGCAATAGCAAAAATGTTTAACAGCCGCGGCTTGTTATGCGCGGGCACGCATCAAATTGAAGCAACAATTACTACCTTATTTTTTTATGCGAGTCATTTTGTGACTGTCGTACAGAACAAGGTGTTCTGCGCGTGTCAAAATAAATTGAATTATGCCATCGTGTCGTTCCTGCCTGTAAAAATGCTGTGAAAATATCGAATGAATACGTACTGCTGTGCGTACAGCACCTAAGACAGTATTTCGCACGTTATTCGGCATTTATTAAGACCACAAACGTAACAGTATTTTTGTAAACACGCCCACGACATAGGAATAATTCCTAGTCTAGGTCTACGTTTTTCTTGGATGTATTCTAAGGAACTGTCCTCGATTTTTGATATAAGATAAAGTATTTAAACACACACACACACACACACACATAAAGTACTTAATATCGAAAATATTTTTTTAATGACCGGGCTCGGTTTACATTGCATGTATGAGTTCTTTTTAATAAATGCGGTTTTTCTCATCTCTAAAATGAATGATGAGTTCCTACAAACACATTTTTGTATTTCCTTTTGTTTCTGAGATCCCCTTACTAACCTATCTTGATGTTTTACTCTGTATACGAATTGGTTTTTTAACTTTTAAAATAAATAAACATACCATATAATTTTATTTTCTTTATGGCATTGACATTCCTGTCAAGTTTTATATTTTTTTGTGGCTAGATCTTTAGGGTACCGTGTTAAAATACGAAAAGTAATAAAAAAAGCATAGATAAAATAACCGGTTGGAACTCTATACCCTCAGCCTACCCCACAAGGGATCTGGTGTGTTGATATAGATAGACAGAGATGAAAGGAATATAAACAGATCGAGATGTTAATAAAGCGACAAATATATACGCAGAAGTATGTGCAACACTGAAGGACATAAATAACTTACAAAAAAGGAAACCGATGTACTGAACCCAGCGCATTAAGGCTAATAAAAATCAGTTAATAAATAAAGAAGTTATAAAATACACAGACGAATTGTGAAGCTCCTCCTTAAAACATGAACTATGAAGTACAAAAATACTCCGTTTTATCTATATTCGCCTAATGAAGTGGCAGGTAAGTACTGTGGATACCCACATATCCACGATGCTAGGTCCCAGTGTAATTGTGTGTGTCTATTGCCTGGCACAATTCCTATTCTGGTTGAGAATTTTTCGGCAGAAAAGCACACTTTCAAGTATCTACTCGATTTTAGTGATGCTACTCGCGTAGGAATCTGCGACTCGAGGTACTCGGGTTATTTTATTTACTTTCACTCGAGTTTCCCAGTAACTCGAGTTTACTATTTACAATCCCGGCAACTCGAGTGAATGTTAACGCTAGAGTTGAGAATTTTGATTACTGTAGTTAAAGAATTTTTAAAAAGGTACCTTTATTAAATAAATCATATAAACAAACAATTATAGCACGACCACTTCACAAAATTTAGTTCATACTCGTATTTGTTTACTTTTAGTGAATTAGTAAAGTGCCATCTAACGTTTACTGACTCTACTCGGTGCGCCCAAGTCGACTCGAGTGCAAGCGCACTTGAGTAAAATTTATTTTTACTCGATTACCGAGTTCGTCAAATTCACTCAAGTGAAAACTTGGCGCGAGTGACATCACTACTCTGTTTAATCTGAATTAACGGTATATAGTGTCAGCGGAACCACCGATGCGTGTGAGCAGCTCATATTCGCCGGTACTATGGCTTTGGACTTTATAATCACACAATGCTTTGCGGTGAATCTGTAAAGGCCCCGCGGCCAACAGCGTAGATCATTCACACACACATACAAAGTGTACACTTGTGTTGTATTCGCATCACGAACATTCTCGCTAACGGTCGTCAAGTGAGTTTTGTTAATAGCTAAAATGATTGTATATTTAGTTTTGTATATAGCAGTGTTACTATTCCTTGTCTCTTGGATACGATTGTTGAGAGACAGCAGGAGGATAAACGTCAAGGGTCCACTTCCTTTGCCTGTACTAGGAAATGCGCATATGTTT
This sequence comes from Phalera bucephala, assembly GCA_905147815.2. NCBI lineage: Eukaryota > Metazoa > Arthropoda > Insecta > Lepidoptera > Notodontidae > Phalera > Phalera bucephala. The sequence continues at coordinate 26,750,319 of LR990615.1, forward strand.
ATTGCGAAATCATCAGGTAACATCATTATATAATATATTATCAATAGACATATTTTTAACCGATTTCAAACAGAAGGAGGCTCTATATCCGTTTGTTTCTTTTTTTATTTATGTTCACTGCTATTTCCGTCAGTTGTGGACCGATTTTGATGATTATTTTTGCATTTAGTCCGAAATAGCTTTAAGATTGTTCCATTTTAATTTTATTGCTATTGAACCTTGGACTTTAAAGATACACCAGGGAACTCCTTATTGTTGATTATGAATTTGTAAATTGAGATATTATGGGTATTACGTTCACCCTATAGGTACCCTACTATAGAATTAAGCAGAATATTAGGAGACTTCAAAGAAGGAGGAAATTCATAATTCATCTGGTTTTTTATAGCTTCTTTGCTTAAGAACCGATTTTGGTCTCGGTTGGTGTCTTTCTTGCCACTGACTTTAAATATTTATTTAATAATAAATAATAAAAAAATAAATATGTTATTATATTACATTTGCTTATCAATATAGATTTTTTTTTATTTGGATTTATTTTCTGTCTGTCTCTTTGTTTTTCAATCATGCTAAAACTACCTAACGGATTATAGTAATTAGTTATACTGCCTCGTTGGTCTGGTGGCAAACACATCGCTTTGTGATCACGAGGTTCTGGGTTCAAATCCTAAGTCGGACAAATGTAGTTTCTCTAACGAAACATTCCCAGTATGAATCCGGAAACTGGAAGTGTGGCCGGTATATGGCAATAGGCTTGCTCCCTATTACATGGGACCGAACATCGTCGGCGAAACATGGGTGGACTAGTACACCTCTGCCACCTTCGCTTGGGAATACTTGGGGAACTTAAAATAATAAATACTTTTTATCCCGGTAAAGAACCGATCCGGGATAGACGCGGTATAAAACATAAACTTCATTATTTTTATTAATATTAGTCTAGAGCTGCAACGTTACGTTAAAATGTGTGATTTTGCCCCCACTAAAAATCCTCCATGAACTGATATTGGACTCGGGTTTGTCTCCTTACGAGAAACTCTTCTGTGGTTGAAAGCATTCACCTGAAATTGTGCATACACGTTTGGTTTAAACACTTAAACTTGATTGCGTGCATGAACCGATGATGCATTAAGGTTTGCTGGATATAACTCAAATTAACGACGAATCGCCCGAACACGAAACTTTGTATGTTAATTTATTTGAGACTAAGAATTTAGCTGTTTCCCGCGGCTTCGCACGCGTATATTTTGTAATTTGACATAGGTAGGTAGGACTTTTTAGGATACTATTGTTCCAAGACTTAAAAGACAACTTTATATTAAGTTTCTTTTCAATCCGTTCAGCCGTGTTTATATGGAGAAATAAAAACAACTATCCCCAGGAATCTTGCATTTCTGGAGCTAAAATGTAGTCTTAAACAATCTCTGAAAAATCCTCCATTTTCCAGTGGTAATGTATTTAAAATCTGTTCCGGTGTTCTGGATATAACACAGAAAACCATATTTTTTTATTGTGCCCGTATGCGTATAAAATATCTTCTGTATTTCAAAATCATTATTTCCGTGCGCGTTGGGGGGTCGTTTTATCGTATAAGCCAAATTGTCTTTGTTTTGTAAAAATATTTATAAAGTCAACTTAAATATGAGAAAATTTTCGTTGTAGAACAATTTCAGTGGGTCCCCAGGCTTCCAGTCGGCTGTGAAGAGAAAGAGAGAAATCGAACAATTGTCAGGATTATCTTTGCCAAAATATGATTAATATCTTTGGGCCTTCATGAGGCCGGTTAAAACCCACTAAATGCAGTTAGTGCAAATAGTTCAGGATTAGTTACTTCTTTTATACTATTATTTACACACACACCGTCACGCCTATATTCCCCAGAGGGGGTGGCAAAGGTGTACTGAGCACACCCTCGTTTCGCCGACGATATTAGGTCCCATGTAATAGGGGGCGAGCCTATTGCCATATACCGGGCACAATTCTTTTCAATTGACTCCGGAATCATACTGGGAATTTTTCGTTCGAAAAACTACATTTGTCCGACCTAGGATTTGAACCCAGGACCTCGTGATCACAAAGCGATGCGCTTTGCCACCAGACCAACGAGGCAGTCAATTATATTATTATTTCACGACTTAAAATACTTTAATACTATCTACCAATCTATACAATCACGTCAGATCAGAGAGTACAGAGTTCCAAAAGGTTCTTTCCTTATAGACCTTTCTGGCTTTCTCCACTCTCATAGTTCGTCTTATACACGCTCGCTAGTTACGGAGACTCTTGACTTGCTCTTCGGATAAGTCTATTTAGTCATAGTAAGATAGTCTAGGTCTTCCCCGATATCTACGTCTTGTTCTAGATATACTAACAACTGACACCGATGTGGAACCATTTCACCCTTTGTAAATATTTGTAATTTTTTTGTACATTCTTTGCTACATTCTTACTTCTCTACTACTTTGCTACATTCTTAGCTGGCAACGTTTTATTTATGTATTTAATCTTTTATTGTATACAGTACATTTACAGTTGTAATTTCACAGGTGATATACAAAGGCGAGCTTAACTCAAAATATGAGTTCCAGCGAACCTTTAAGTGTTGAGAGATGAGAATGTTTGTCAGTACATTTTGTGTTAGTATTTTCGTAAGATATTAATCGTCGTTTAAGTTTCGTATTGGACCAATTCATCATTAGAGTTATCTCCAAAAGAAACAATCCTGAATGCATTATCGGTTCATGCACGAAACAATGTTTGGTTGTTAAAATCAAACGTGTATGAACAATTTTGAGTGAGAGCTTTTAACCACTAAACGGTATTCGTGCGGAGACGAACCTGAGTCCAATATCAATTCATGGATGAATTCATGTGTAGTTGAGTCACATATTTTACTTCATAACATTGCAGTTCGGGACAAACAGTTTTATGGTTTATCCCGCGACAATCTAGTAGCTAAATTGTTTTAGTAACAATGATCGACTTTATTTTATTACCTTAGAAACTGTTCGATTTTTCAAAAATATAAGTATACAAAGTTGTGATCTTTAGTACAGGCTACAATTACACAAACTTTCATTTAAATCCATTAAACAGGTATGGAGTAATGCTGTCTTTTTAGAAATCCAATGTTTCGCTTCTTTCCGTCTTTTCTAGAGAAACCTTTTGAGTTTTCGGAATTAATACCTACCGAAACATGTTAGCCAACATTTTAGGGTATTTACATGCAATCTTTCATCAAAATCACCTGGTAATTTTTGCGTGATGATGGTTCATACCCTAGGAAAGGCAGACAAACAGACACGAAAGCCAAAAATTGTAGAATTGGCTTCTACGTTGATAGAATTATATCTATGGGTTGTTATTACGACTTCCTTACAGTTTTATTAGATATCTAAACATGATTTTGATAATGAACATGAATTGTGTATTCTTACGAGAAGACTGCCACCAAAATTGCTGACAAATTTTGTTACATACTCAGCCAAAATGTACATTATTAAATATTATTACGCCATATTACGATCTTTGGCAGATTAGGGAGAAAAGGTTTAAATCTGCCATTTAAACCTTTTCTCCCTAATCTTGACGGACGATTTAGCGCAGTGGTTAAGGGCTTAGCCCGCCCCGCCCACCGTGTCTAATAGTCGCGGGTTCGATTCCCGCACGGGACAAATCTTTGTGTGATCCACAAATATTTGTTCCGGTCTGGGTATTTGTGTATGTGAATTTTCATGTTTGTAAACGCACCCACGACACAGGAATTAATCCTAGTGTGGGGCAACGTTTTTTTAAAAACAAAAAAAAAAAAAAAAAAAATTTTACCAAAAATTTTATAACAAACGACATGTGTCCATATTTATTTAATATAGCATTTAATACTATTTATTGTTGTTGCTTTGTTTTTGGACTGTGTGTGTTTATCATAATAAATAAATTTTCTTTCTTTCTTTCAAATAGATAAACTTGTATATGATTTTTTATGAGACAGCGTCAGCCTTAAATAAAATCGCGCTTTAGAGATAAACCTACCTATGTCGAATTAACTTGCAGACTTTTATGACTTCCACCACTCTTATAGTTCATCTCATACGCGTTCGCTTTCAGAATTCAGAATATTTAGATGTAATAAAATATTCTTCACTATTTTTTACCGGGACAGCTATTTGTCGTTAAGAGTACTTATCAAACCAAGGGCAGCACGTTCAAACGCTCCTTTTTTATGATGCCCTTGAAATAAAGAAGTGCGTGCTTGATGGTCGTAAGTATGTTAATATGTTATTAATAATTCAAGCATGATTTGTTGCAGAATTTCTGAATCTTCTTCGGAAGTTTTCATTAAAATACGGCGACGCTTTTCGAGTACATTTCTTTTCAACTCCGTACGTTATTATAAGCCACACTAAGTATATTGAGGTACGTATTAACTCTTTATTAATAACAGCAAGTGGCATATAATGTGGCTAAGGTTTGTGGAGGTTTTTCTATAAAACAATTCTCAGTAACCACATTTCACCTACGTATTGTTTTTTCCTAATGTGATAGGGACTTCTTGTAGGCATGGAGGTCACCTTATAGTATTTTATTGCAGTGAAAGCAAGCCAAAATCACACGTACGTTTTGACAAACCCAAGCTATTTCTGCATATGTTGTTATAATATAACCTCTGCCTGACGCTTCGAAGTGTGATAGATCTGCATGATAAAACTATCTTTAGCGCTTATGCGCAAAGTGTAACTCCAAATAAGACATACGAGAACGTATAATAGACAATATTGCACGGAGAGATTGTAAATACGTCTTCATCATCATCATCTCAGCCTATACTTGTTCACTGCTGAACATAGGTCTCGCTTTCCAGCATAGTCCGCCATGACTACAATATAGTCGGCAAATCGAAGGTGAGTGATGTATTCGCCATTGATGTTGATGCCAAGTTCTCGCCATTCCAAGAGCTTGAAGGCGTCCTCTAAGGCAGCCGTAAATAGATTTTTATAAAGATAGCCTTCGTACACTGCCCGTGTACTCAGACTGACATAGTGGCGTTATTATACAAGCACTTCATTACTTCGATGTACCGATAGTCAATTCGGCATCGCTGGAGAGATCTAAGAACCGCCCAAGTCTGGATCGAATCGAAAGCTTTCTCATAGTCTACAAACGCCAAGCATAGTGGCCGATTGTACGCCTCAATTTTCTGTATATTCTGCTGTAGCGTATGTATGTGGTCTATGGTACTAAAGCCTTTCCGGAAACCGGCTTGTTCGGGAGGCTGGAAGTCATCAAACCTGCGTTCGAGACGATTCGTGATGACTTATAAACATGGCTCAGCAGTGTGATGGGCCTATAGTTCTTCAAAGAGGTGTTATCACCTTGCTTGAAAAACAGCACCATCACACCCCTGTTCCATGCTTCCGGCGTTTTTTGTTCGAGTAAAACGAAATAAACAGCCTCTGAAGGAATTTAAGTACCCGCATCCCACTCGCTTTCAGAAGCTCTGCGGTAATTGCGTCTTCGCCCGGCGCTTTGTTGTTTTTGAGTTGTTTGAGTCTGTCTATCTCCCTAAGCACACCTCTGACCTATTCGACGTTACGTTTCCGTCCTCCGTCTTCAGCTTCGGCAACCGGCTTTGCCCAATAGACACGTCTCTTACGAACACTTTAGAGCCCTTGTTCTGTACTATGGTCTCCTCAATACGCCTTGTATTGAAGGACCGTACATCGTGTCGCAAGGACTTCAATATCTATATGTCTATGCCTATAGGACTTAGCATCATCGGAGGTTTGGAGCGGGTGTATTCAAATAGTTTTTGAGGTCTATTTTTACGGTGAGGCTTCAAATACTTGGACCCGACCGTATGGACAGTCTCTAACAGCCTGTTGTTGATTTTGTCCACTGATGCGCTGCCGTCCAACAATTCGAAGCGTTTTGACAAATCGAGCTGAAAGTTCTCGGGGTTTTGGATATATGCATAAAAAGGTTGGAGCGTATCTACCTATCTATCTATCTAGACTTCATCAGACGTGATCTTTCCATTTTGACATTAATATTTAATGTGCCTTTGACCATTCGGTGATCACTGCCGGTTTATACCCTGTAAATCACGGAGACATCATTAAATATCTATCGGTTGGTACTCATGATGAAGTCTATCTCATTTTTGTGTCCATTTCCTAGGAGGCGACTTGTGGAAGAAAGAGTTTATCATAAAGAGTCCCTCCGTCTCCAGAAATTCAGCCAGCCTCTGACCGCGCTGCCCGTATCCAAATTACCCCACTTTCTACTCATCATCGCCCCGTTTGCCCAGCCCCACATTGTAATTACCCATAACCACTGTAAAGTGTGCTTTGGAAGTATGTATGGTTCCACTAATGTCCTCATACATAATTTCGACGTCATCATCTGAGTACGCCGTGGTCAGTGCGCAGACCTGTATGACCTTCAGCGAATAACTTTTAGATATTCTGAGTATCAGATACGCTACCCTGCTTGACACACTAGTGATGGACACAACGTTGTTTATGAGTGACTTGTGGACGATAAATCCGACACCACCTTAGGACTGCAGTTCGCCCTCCTGGTAGCAAAATAAGTTGTCGGATTTTAAGATTATCGTGTCCTCGCCCTCTCTTCGGACCTCCGATAAACCAACATTACTTCAGTGCAACGTGTCTATCTCTTCTTCCAGCGCAACTAGCTTCTCTTCTGTCCTCAACGCGCGTGCTTTGTATTTGCGTCAACAGGGCCAATTTTCGTTATTGGTGGTAGCCATATCTCTGCCGGAGATTCTTCGCACCCTTTGTCCTGTCGTTACCATGGCTGCTACCGTTGCCCGGTCAAACAGGACCGCAGATATTCTACTATAGATGTTATTTTCAAGGTCACCTCTCGATAGTTGTTAAACCTACGTGTTTAGTCCGTTTCTTTAGATTATTTTATCTTCGAGCTATGTGGTTAAAGTATTGCAAGGTTCGTTGAAGACACACAGTCTCATACGCATCATGAGACCTTACTGAGTGTAGAATAATTCGGTCTGTATTTCAGCCGTTAGTTTGCAGTTCAGAGTTAATAACTAAAGGCAGATCATACACTTTTTTGGCGCCATGGCTCGGTCAAGGTCTACTTACGTCTACTGGTAAGTTACTCTATAAAGATTTAGTATATTTTAGTATTACCGAAGTTATTATGCGCTGTATTAAGTAATTTCTAAAACGTTTGATACAAATTTTCCGTAGTCAAATGTTCAGCCCAATGTAAAAGTTAAAGACTGAGGAATGCGGGTCTTATGTTACCCTAAAATACAATCCCGTGGTAACCTCCTTCGACACGGTAAGTTGCATCAGGATGTCCAAAAGGTACACATCGGTGCTCTTTGTATCTCGCTCGATTGAGCTCATCTTGGGAAATCAGAACTACTTTCGGATACTAGCGGCGTGGTGCCACTTACACCACCGGCCTTATCGATAAACTATGTATACAAGATTTAAGGTGACAGTCCAAAAAATGACCCGGAAATTAATAGTACAACTATGAGTGTGTTCTTTTTCGAATTATTACGATCTAACCATAACCAACGTGAGTACAACTTAAAATGCTACAGTTTCCTAAAACTATAATAATAAAACGACAGCCGGCTTGACGGCGATGAGAATAGGTTAACATTTACAATTTCCTAAAACGACGACGTTTGTCTTTGTCCAGTGATTAGGGAGCTTAAGGATCCTCACTGGATCGAGTAGTGTGTTTGTGTAACCCACAAATATTTATTTCGACGCAGTAATAATTCTTAGTGTGGGCTAAATTTTCTTGTTAAAGAAAAAGTTCTGAGGTAAATCTTTTTTGTAATAACCCATGCATCCCATTGCTGGGCAAAGGTCTTCCCAATGATGCTCCACTAACCTCATCTCCAAAGATGTAGCCAAACTTCCGGCCAAGCTCAAGTAGGGATGAGCGGGTCATTGGAGCAGATTGAGCCGCGATAGGTGGGCCAATATCATCACTAACTAGAGACCAGATGGACACTGAAGTAAAGGGAGGCCCAGAAAGAGGTCATTAATCATTTAAAATATTTAAACTTATTTATACAGTTGTCAGCTAAGAGAAGGCACAATGAGTATATCCCAACGCGGCAGTTTTTAATTGTGATTTAGTTCGTGATACGGATCATCTATATCTATTAAGAATAACATATTAATGACTATCCTTTGGGGTCGTTCCCTCAACTGGGCGGTAGGGCGCATACATCCCAAGACGTCTGCCGTCCCTAAGGCTGTCCGTTATTTTAAGCCATATCACCAGGGCTCGTAATTTAGACGTACGACTAAGCAGACTGATTGAGCAATTAATCGTCTGTGTGGAAGAGCCTCCAGACTTTTCTACTTAGTCGTTTAAACACAGAACAGAGAAATACTATTTATTCCGCGAGTAGATAAATGTAGGTAACTCGACCCACGAATTTAATGGTTGCGGCCTAGTTTATTTGTCTTAGTCAAAGGGTTGCCGTTTGATCTGTTAGAGGAATTTGAAGAAAATATTATTGCTTAATCGATTTACCTTAGTCTGGAATTTATGAGGGTCATCTCCAAGCTATTGTATTTTACCATTAGTTTAGGATCATATGTGCCTCGAATACATATAACGGTATTCTTATAAATCTTGTCTCAGTTTTGAACATAAATCTAATAAAACTTTTGCAGGTCAAGGATGGAAGACGCACCGTAAATTTCTGACGCCAGCGTTCCATTTCAACATACTGCAGAATTTCTTGCCGGTGTTTTGCAAGAACCAGAACATACTGACGAAGAAGCTGCGAGGTCTTGCGGACGGCAAGCCTGTCGACCTATTCCCTATTGTCACTTTGGCGGCATTAGACAATGTTACCGGCAAAAAAATATATTCTCACATATTTTAAATTATCATCTTTCGTAGGAAGTCGATTCATTTCAATAAAAATCGATACTTGTATCAATTGGAATCAAACTCATTAGAAGGGATTCTTGATGAAATTTAGGATTAAAAGATCGATTCTTGATTCATGGAAGTCGATAAATGGATTTTTTAATAAATCGTTTTAAAATCAACATGTTTTTTGTAGATGTCTTTACAAACGTTTAAAACATAAGCAATCAGCCTTAATAATACAGATCCTCGAATTTTTGGAGTTGTTTCTTGCGGTGCTAGATGATTTTTTTACTTGCTAAAATTAAACTCTTCCTATACTCCCGCACTCGAAGCAATGAGCGATCTAATAGGATGTGTAGTCAATTATTGAATCAAATTTTTGATATCTAAAATAAGTGATGTTTTTCTTATAGTTTTTATCGTGGATTATTTATTACAGTCAATAGCCAAAGTCACGAGAAGGACATAAAAACTACTAAAAATATGAATACCTATAGCGCAGTGGTAAAGAGTTTAAAAGCATAAGCCGCTCCGCACACTGTCTCAAATAGTCGCGGATTCGATTCCCACAAGGAACAAATCTTTGTGAGGACCACAATTATTGGTTTTGGTCTGGGTATTTGTGTGCATAAATTTTCATGTTTGTAAACGCATCCACGACACAGGAATCATTCCTTGTGTGACGCTACGTTTTTTTAAAAAACAAACAAAACTTTGTTCGGTCATCTTACACAAGTGAAAAAAGAAATTTGATTTCACGGAAAAGAAACGACACGTTTATTTATCATCCGTCTACCAAATTTTCATTAAAATTTTGCTTGTTTTATGTTACAGAATCTATAATGGGAATATCTATGAACGCGCAGAATCATAGCAAGTCGGAATATGTAAAGTATATCGAAGAGTATGTATAAACAATAGATCATTAATTTATTAACAATTTGTAGAACTATGGTCATAGAAAAGATCAACATATGATTTTCGCCTCGTTACATTCATTTACCATTTTAATTTTTTTTTTACAACTAATTGAACGTTACAAGCACATTGCGCTTTAATCACATAGCATTGAGAAAACCCGGATAAAAACATTATTAAGGTTGTAACAACGGTAACCACCAAAAATATGCAGGCTAAATTTACAGAAGATTCTTGAACAATCTATTGCCTGTTTATTATAGGAAGTATTTATGAAAAGTTCACACACAAATACCCAGACCAGAACAGAGAAGTCCGATGGAATGTTGTGCGAGGCACAAGGGGGTTTCGGGCCCGGAAGAGGATGTTCGGATCAAGTTTTTTCCCTCCGCAACATCGTAGAGACGCATCTGGCAATGGGCCGGAAGGTTTTCTGCGGTTTTGTAGATCTGGAGAAGGCGTTTGATAGATTCGTGCGAAAGAGACTTTGGGATATTTTATTTTATTTTATGTTGCAAGCCGTCCAGTCCACTTATGTGGACAGCAAGGCATGCGTACGGATGGGTGGCAACATGTCACCCCGGTTTGACGTTGAAATCGGTATCAAGCAGGGTTACGTGTTGTCCGCTAGACTGTTTATAATATATTTGGATAAAAGTCTTCAAAGATGGAAAGCGATGAATGGGTGATATAATGGTAAATCACCTACTATATGCAGATGGCGCAACAGCCACAGATCTGCAAACACTAGTCACAGTTATGAAAGACGAATGCTTGAAAAATGGCTTACATTTGAATGTAAAGAAAACCAAGATTATGGTTTTTGAATGGGAAGAAACCAGAACGAATGCAAGAATTGCAGTTGGTAACGATGTGCAAGTGAATGAGTTTGTATATCTTGCATGCGCATTTAATAAGGATGGAAAATACACCGCTGACAAAGAGAGAAGTGAGAGTGCAGGGAACAGAGTGAATTGCGCAATGGGAAAGCTACTTGGGAGCCGGCACTTAAGCCAAAAGTCGCAGCTGGCCATGAATAACGGAGTGCTTGTCCCAACGCTGTTATATGGCAGTGAGAGCTGGGTATGTAAGAAGGAGAATGAAAGTAGGATAAATGAGGTGGAAATGCGAGCTCTGCCGAAGATGTGCGGAGTGAAGCTGACCGACCGCATTCGCAACAGCGTAGTAAGAAAGCGAGTAGGCATGAAAGATAGTATCGGTGTAAATATGAGAAAGGGTATGCTCGGGCAATACAAAGAATGTCAGAAGAAAGAATGACAAAAAAGATATACACTGCGAAAGTGGAAAGATGTAGGTACCGGGGAAGACCTATACTATCTTACCATGACCAAATAGACCGAGTCTTATCTGAAGGACAATTCAAGAGTCTCCGTAGCCGGCAAGCGTGTATGAGACGAACTATGAGAGTGGAGGATGCCAGAGAGGTATGTAAGGAAAGAACCTGTTGGAACTCTGTACTCTCTGCCTATCCCGCAAGGGATCTAGCGTGATGATATAGATAGATAGATAGAGAGAGATTTATGAAAATAAAAATAACGTTCACGTTAACGTTAAAATAATGTATTTAGATTCCAAAAAAAAACTTCTAACAGATCCTCATAAAGACTAATTATGTCTTACTTATTTAAAATGTCAGCAGAAAATGCTCAAGATTGTATTTTTATCCAAGATTATATTATAAGAAAATTATCGACAAAAAATCTCAATGTCTTCTTAAATTATTAATTAAGATGCAATAACAATACGTTAGTACCTATGAAAATGTAAAAAAAATATTATTAATTTATTTTTGGCAACATTTAAATTGATTTAATAAAACACCATAACACCTACAAACCTAGAACTTGATGATGCACGAAAGTGATGTAATTACGTTAAATTGTTATCAAAAATAACTTAAGTAAAGCTTTTAAAGACTAAATTATGTACAAAATATAAAATAAATACAACAGTCTTTATTCATTATCTGAGTCTATACTTGTTCACTGCTGAACATAGAACATAACATATCACTCTCTAGCGCAGCTGGTCCGATGCCACTTGCATCAAACGACTTCTTGCAATCCTCACAAGATCGTCGGTCCATCTGGTAGGCGGCCGTTCCACACTCACTGCGCTTGCCAATGACTTGAAACCCCATAAGTAACAGATTTTTTAAACAAATTTCTATTTCAGTTTATCTAAAGTTCTTTCCATGAGAATTCAAATACCTTTCCTAGGCGAGGATGCGATATTTAACCTATTACCATTAAAAACCAAGCAAGATAAAGCGGTGGAATTCTTGCATGAACAGACGAAGAATGTGATAGAGGCGAGACGACAGGAACTGAAAATGGCAAATAAAACCAGTTTAGGAGAAAGCGACGATATAGGTAAGACTTATACTATATACAAAGTGTATCATAAATAACGCAAGACCTCAGACATCCCGATTACATAATTGCTCCACAAACTCCATAGAAAATCAATTCTCAAAATTTAAAATTTTAACCCCTTTTTTACGCACTTTTATACCTTAATTAACAATGAAACCTGCACGTGTATATGTGCGAATTGAAAAATACGTTTTACAAATGCATTTTGAATAATCCGTATGGCTTTGAATCTATTGTTACGTTTACGGGGTAATTAAATGCCGAATAACGTGCGAAGTACTTTATTAGGCGCTGTACACACAAAACAGTACGTCATATGCAAATACACACGCAAACTAATCACACACTAGTACTACTCTCGTTAGTACTCAAATACTGCTTCCAAGTCGCTGAGTCACTCGTAGTATCCGTATATCAATGCTAAAGTCGCCGTTGTATTCCACTTAGATTCCTTGTTTTCCGATTTGATCACTATCGCTTCCGAGAAGAGACTGTCGTCCCCGCGCTCTGTGTACCCTCTAAGTACATCGATAGAAGTACATCGAACAGTAGGCGGCGCGGCAGAAAAAGCGGTATTACATACCTACTCGTACTCGTATTTGCGCGTGAACAAATAGGTACTTGTAAACCGCGACCGCGCGCCGGCGATAATTAAAGGGGTGGAACCTTCTAGACATTTCATCACTTAAGCGCGGATTCTAGATCTTTCTAGTCAGATGACCGGGGAACCTAAGGGTGTGTTATGCGTTTTAGAATCGACATCCCCCGATAAAGAATTTTCAAGATATCGGGATATGTTCGGGTACGTAACACTATAATAAATTATACTTAATTTATTATTGATTTAAAGCAATACGGATATTTCAAATGCATGCACACCAAAATTGTAGTGGTTGCACGCTCGCCTTTAAGTCCGGTGAAGCTGTAAAGGCCTCGCGGCCAACAGCGTACATCATTCACACACACAATGCACACCAAAAATATAATACTTATTTTTGCAAATTTCTAAAAAATGTAATATACACAGAGATGGGCAAAATATAATCAGTTTATAATTACAATTGCATTTTGTATTGTTCAATCATGATCCAAGGTAAAAAGTGGAATCGTAAACGTTGAAGATTACAAAATGTATAATATTGTAATCGTTAATCATTAATACACCATTACGCCTATATTCCCCAAGCGAAGGTGGTTTATCATTAATCTGATTACATTTACCCATCTCTGTAATATACACTAAAATAGTTGGAATTAATTCAGTTATCGATTTAGAACAAACTACTTTTAGGTCTTACGTTTAGTATATTAAATCTTGTATAACTATAAATAAATGGTAAACCATCTACTTTATGCAGATGACGCGGTTTTAATAGCGCCAACAGCCACTGATCTGCAAACACTAGTCACAGTTATGAAAGACGACTGCATGATCAATAGCTTACACTTGAATGTGAAGAAAACCAAGATTATGGTTTTTGAAAGGGAAGAAACCAGAACGAATGTAAGGATTGTGGTTGGTAACGATGTGCTGGAACAAGTGAATGAGTTTGTATATCTTGGATGCGCCTTCAGTAAGGATGGGAAATACACCGCTGACATAGAGAGAAGAGTGAGTGCAGGGAACAGAGTGAATGGTGCGATGGGAAAGCTACTCGGGAGCCGGCACTTAAGCCATAAGGCGCAGCTGGCCATACATAACGGAGTTCTTGTCCCAACGCTGTTATATGGTAGCGAGAGCTGGGTATGTAAGAAGGAGAATGAAAGTAGGATAAATGCGGTAGAAATGCGAGCTCTGCGGAAGATGTGCGGAGTGAAGCTGACCGACCGCATTAGCAACAGCATAGTAAGACAGCGAGTAGGTATGAAAGATAGTATCGGTGTAAAGATGAGAAAGGGCATGCTCCGTTGGTTCGGGCATATAGAAAGAATGCCAGAGGAAAGAATGACAAAACAGATATACAATGTGAAAGTGGAAGGATGCAGGTACCGGGGAAGACCTAGACTATCTTACCACGACCAAATAAACCGAGTCTTATCTGATGGAAAAGTCAAGAGTCTCCGTAACCGGCGAGCGTGTATGAGACGAACTATGAGAGTCGAGGAAGCCAGAGAGGTATGTAAGGAAAGAACCTGTTGGAACTCTGTACTCTCTGCCTACCCCGCAAGGGATCTGGCGTGAGGTTATAGATAGATAGATAGATATAACTATAAATTTCCTGTACCAAACCCGGGTCTGACTTTGTGCCATCATACCAGTATAATGGCAATAGATTCGCCCATATTATATAGGACCTAAGATCGTAGGAAAAAGTAGGTGTGTACAGTACACCTCTGCCGTCCCCGCTTGGAGAATCTAGGCGTGATGGTGTTTATTTTAATTTGCTAAACTGCAATTACCTCAATTTAATTGCAAACAACTTCTGAGATTGATTGCACACGCCAGATTACCTGGTTTTGATTCCGTATTCAGAATTCCGTTAGCCTTGGCCAGATGTTGTTTCATTAATTAGTAATTTATTACTGGGTTCTGAAATTCTGTTCCGAATGATACGATTACAACGATATCATCGCCAAGTAGAATGGAAATTATTGAGACAAGATGCAGTTCATTGGAAGAGGGGGAGAAAAAATAATATTTCTAGAACGATAGATTTCAGAACGAACTTCATTCTTTCCGTCCCTAAAAGCACGTGTGTTTAGGATTTTTGATTTAAAAACTTTTAAGGTTTCACCACATAGCCGACGCAACGTGACTGGAGTGCGACGATGGCGCGGCTTGGGGAGTTGTAATCTACTCGAATGTACGGTACACGCCATACAGCGCAGCCCCGCTCGGGGCGACGGCCAACGTCATAACGAACATAGCCTCACCGCTTCCGTCGTGCTCCCGTCACGCTCCGTCGGCTATTTGACCAAACCTGTAGCCGCTTGATTTTAAATCTGATGTCGTACACCTGGTGCCCGCTCCATATATCGGAAAATTAATAATTCACATAGTTATTTTCAATACTTTCTTCTCATTATGACAAGTCATTCTAACGTATTGTAAACGTTTGTTGGATATTCTATCTCTATTACATAAATTGTTTTAGTATATAACATAGCTTAATAAACGAGAGAAATACAAAACACGAAAGACAAAAATAAAAACTTTGTTGAATAAACACGACAGGGGGATAAAGCTGAGTGGAGTGGATAAAAAAATTACAACAGCAAACATATAATATTTTTTTATTGAAAATAATTACTTAGAAATACACGGTGTTCTTTTAGTCGTCGCAGAGCGAAAGAGTAGAGCCCAGGTGATATATCCAATGCCTAATGTTCACTGTTAAAAAAATTGATTAAAAAGAATATTTAAATACTACACTAATATTCTTTGTTAATTCATTTAATTTTTTTTTTATTATTTGTAACAATTTGTGTGTACAATAAAGAATTAAAATTAAATAAGTAACATCTACCTTGTGACCTACCCGAATATCATATTTAGGGTAAAAATCCGGATCAACGAAGGTATCTTCCACGGGTACCGGTCAACTGTAATTAAATTAGTATTATTATGCAGATGTTACTCATTTAGTGTTATTTTTTAAATATTTTTCGGAATAGCCTTTACAGCTAACCACAATAGGTTTTCTACATAGTTTACATACGAAGCAGTGTAGCATAGAGGATGAACAGTAAGGTTTAATGGTTAATTTTATCTCAAAAAGGCAGTCGTCGATCGAAACTTAAAATTTGCTACGGCATTGGTCGTTCACATGATATTGCTCAACTTCATGTTTCCTGTTACACTGCTGTATTTTGTGTACCTAGGTGTCAAGAACCGGCATGCATTTCTGGATTTGTTACTATTGGCTGAAATTGATGGCAAAAAGATTGATGACGTAAGCATTCGGGAGGAGGTCGACACTTTTATGTTTGAGGTAAGATTTCATAAACAATCTACTGTTTTGTGTTGCAGCTAACGAGTTGCTTATGTCTTAAAACTACTGAAGAGGTCGAGCAGTTTGTTATAAATCTTGCTTCTTGAGAGCTTCAATGGTATATACGCAACTGTTGGTTGAACGGTTGACTAGAAAACGTAGCCTATAGAATTATTCCGGTGTCGTGGGTGGATTTACAAACATAAAATTCACATATACCAACACCCAGGCCGAAGCACATATTTGTGGGTCACAAAAAGATTTGTCCCGTGCGGGTATCGAACCCGATACTACTCAATCCAGTGCGTAGAGCAGCGTAAATTTTTAACCTCTGGACCAAGCGATCCGTCAATTTTCAGCGATATGCGTGTAAACAAAGCTTCAAAACAAAAGCAAAGCTAGCCCCTGCTTTCTACAATAAATAATGTAAAAGGCGTGACGGTTTTTTTCTTAATGAGTAAGTGCGAGCTTAATATCCGGTTGAACTGGAGAGCGATTGGGGAAGTCTACGTTCAGCAATGGACGAGTATAGGCTGACACAATTATCATGAATATATGCTCAATAATATCAGCCTATACTGCCCACTGCTGGGCAAAGGCCTTCTCTCACAAATCGAGGTGAGAGAGATTAGGTCATACTCCACCACGCGGACCCAGTGCGGATTGGTGGAGGCAGGTTTGTGGCCACCTGCTGTTAGAACTTATCAAGGCTTCCAACTCGGCTTAACGACTACCACATTAAGTGGTAACCGGGACCAACGGCTTAACGTGCCTTCCAAAGCACGGAGACGCTCGAATATGAAAACGCCACAAACGGTCACCCATCTCAGCCGACCGAGTCGAACGCTGCTTAACCTTGGTGATCGGTAAGAACACCGCGGTCGCAAAGCGCGACGAGCGAATATATGCTTAACCTAGAAATAAAGTTATTATAAAATTAATATGTTTTAGGGCCACGACACAACAACGTCAGGTATTGTCTGCACTCTGTTCTGTTTGGCAAAGTACAGGGACGTTCAGGAGAAAATACTTGAAGAACAAAGACAAATTTTAGGTGACGATATCTACAGAGATCCTACGTACCAGTACGTATAACAGAATAATAATATTATTAGACAAAAGCAATAGTGGTATTGTTCCAAAACCAGTAACTATTTGTTAGTGCAATAAACTCTGACGTTAGCGAGTAATTGTGCTGTCACGTTCGTGTTTATTTAATAGATTTGTAGTGTGACAAGGATAGCATATCAACTCGCTAGCGACACGCTAATGTCTATCTTTTCGTGCCAAGCTCTCAGATCTGCTTTATCATTTGAATTATGTATATTCTTTTTCTCTACTCTAGCGAACTTCAACAAATGAAGTATTTGGAAATGGCGATCAAAGAAGCCATGCGATTGTACCCACCGGTGCCGCTTATTGAGCGAAAAATAACTAGAGATTGTGGTAAGTGGCATACAAAAGCCAGAGATTATTAACGCATTATTCAGGTTATATCGTATCGCAGGTTACATCACTAAAAGGTCTTTGCTTATGTATGTCTTCAAAAGTACAGTTTTATGTATTCCCCGTAATGAATGAGGCTACTATATATACTTTATACTATTTATTACACTTTTGGGAAATAGTGAAATAAGTGAATTATTGAACAAAAGCTCTTTAATTTGTTTTATATTGTTGTAAAAGCAAAAATTTATAGAATTGTATAATAATAATTATTAGCTTTCCGCCTGCTACTTAGTATGTATTCTTGCACTGCCTTAGTTCTTAGCGTAACTTGATATAATTAATAAACATCTTTGTCATGTGGCCCTACACATCAGGCCAGGGAAATGATTTAAGTGATTATTAATTAATTCATACTTGTGTTGTATTCATTTCGTTTCGTTTGTGTTATTGTCATATTCATTTCTTACATCAAATGTAATAATCAATTATATCAGAAACTAATAATAGCCTTTTTAGTCCCACTTACGGAAGAACAAAAATGAAGGAAATGCACTGAATACTGGAACCGGTGAAAACAAACGCACGCAATTACAAACTGAATAATATGCTGCAATGCACCT
This sequence comes from Phalera bucephala, assembly GCA_905147815.2. Lineage (NCBI taxonomy): Eukaryota > Metazoa > Arthropoda > Insecta > Lepidoptera > Notodontidae > Phalera > Phalera bucephala. The sequence continues at coordinate 26,768,535 of LR990615.1, forward strand.
TCGTTACATATATGGTGCAATAGACATAATTCCATTTTTAATGTTTACGTAAAGACGTTGCTTGTTAGCGAGTAAGTAAGCGCGACTGCACATGGCTAAGGGGCGGGTATGCGCATTAGTGTCTACCGTGCGGTAGTTGCGTGGCACTTCCTCTTATTTTTTTCTTCCGTGGTCCCACCACTAGTAAAATATTAAACTACACGGACCGTGTGCGAATTGATGGAGGTAGGTTTACGGTCACCTGCTGTTAGAATTTATTAAGCCTTCCATTAGGGATCCGTCTTGTCTTAACGACTAATACATTAAGTGTTAACGAGGACCCACAACTTAACGTGCCTTGAAGCATGGACACTTTGACAATAGAAATGCCATGAATGGTCACCTATCTAAGAACACCACGGGTACGGCGGTGTTCTCTTGATCGATTAGGAGAAGTTGAAATTAGGTTCCAATCTCAACTAATAATAGGAAGCTTCTAGAAAAGAGACAATTGAAGTATTCTTGAAAGTCACCCATCTTATTACAGAGGTTGGTGAAATGAATTTAATAAAAGGGACAATGGTTATAATAAATATATACCAAACACAACGTCAACCTGACAGCTTCGACGATCCCTTAGCGTTTCGGCCAGAACGTTACGAAGCACCGTTAAAACAACCTTTCAGTTGGCTTGCTTTTAGCGCTGGACCCAGGAATTGTATAGGTAAGTCCTATTTAGGGCTAGAAGTTATTTAGTTTAAAAATTGAGGAACTAGTTTTTCGTGTATTACTAGTAGGGGTTATACAAGCTGTATCGTAAATAACGCAAGACCTCAGACACCCCGATTAGACAATTGCTTCACAAATTCAATACTGAAACCAAATTTCCAAATTTAAACTTGTTTACCCCTTTTTAAGCACTTTTATAACCAAATTAACAATGAAACTTGAACGTGTATGTGGTGTATGTGTGCGTATTAAGAAATACGTTTTAAAAATGCATTTGAAATTGATATGAATCGAGAATAAATTTAGTTTATTATAGCGCACTAAAGGAGTAACAGCATATTTGCAAATTTTAAAAAAAATGTAAGATACAATAAAAATTGTTGCAAATCAATTCAGCTATCGATTTAGAAAAAACTATTTTTAGGTCTTGCGTTTATTATGTTACACCTTGTATACTTGTATCCCTTCTTTTAATATAGGCATGTCTTCTTGTGTGTTGTAAAATATACATAAAACTTGTTTTCATTTTTACTATTAATTTATTTGGTGCAGGACAAAGATTCGCAATGATGGAACTAAAAATAAGTATTGCGGGAATTATCAAAAACTTCATATTGCTACCTGTTGAGGATACGGTACCGGAGTTCAGCGCTGATCTGGTCCTCCGGTCGGAAAACGGTGTACACATAAGATTATTATCAAGAAACTGATTCAATTTTTGTTAATAAGGTAGTTTTAAGAAGACTGGGTTTAATTATAGGTTTCTGTTATAAAAATACTTTAATATATATTTTTTTTTCATTTACGTTTCCTTATATTTTTAGCAAGTTATTTTCTAATTTTCCCATTGCTGGGCACAGACTTTCTCTCACAAATCAATGTGAGAGAGATTACGTAATCCTCCACCACGCGGACACAGTGTGGACTATCGAAAGGAGGTTTGTGGCCACCTTTTGTTGGAATATCAAGTAACCTATAAGGCACCTAACTTGGCTAACATACCACATTAAGAGGTAACCGCAACCAATGGCTTAGCATACCTTTCCAGGCACTTAGACGACAGAATATAAAAATGCCTGAAACGGTCTACCATCCAAAAAACAGTCACCTACCTCAAGCCGACCGACCTGAACAGTATGTAACCTTGGTGATCGCTAAGACCACCTGTTCCGCAAAGTAGCAAGCGCTTCATAGTATATATTATTATCTCGCTGAGATTCACAACTTTTGCCCGGACCTTTGAAAGGCTTGCATGGGGTCATGGGTCCTATAAGTAGAAGGCTTTTGCAGGAAGTTAATGTTATGTAAGTCACCTACTGAGATCAAGTGCCGAAGATAAACTCCGAACTGACCCCAGCAGGAGCAGGGACTATTATAAATATGAAAAGAGAACAAGAACTATGTAATTTAGGTTTGATGGACAAAAACTGGCCTTCCTCAAAGGGGACGGACACCAGCCATAATTAGTGATACCTAATTCCCCGTGGCCGGCAGTTACTCGTTGCTCACTAGACCCTCAAATGATCGTCTGGTATTATTATTACTAAGAAACATTGTTGTCCCACTAATAGGCAAAGGCTTCCCTACACTTTCCCCATTCTACTCTGTTAGTAGCTCGTCCCGCAAATCTTAGTATATAGTAAAAAATGAAATATTCGCGTAAACACATCCTCAAAAGTTGAACCCGTAAGTATATTATCCTAGGGAATGTTTAATAATTTTAGTGGCGAAACACAAGTTTTATTAGGGTCGCCCTCGGTCCGATTCATATTACCGTTGTGAAATATTGTATTTACAACTGCCCCTAAAAATGCGGTCTTCGGAGGGTTTGTTTCGTATTAAAACTTGTATTTGCGGTCGAACGCATGCCCTCTTGTCCGTTGAAGTTGTAAAGGCCTCATAGCTAACAGCGTAGATCATTCACATACCACAAGGCTTGGTCTAGTGGTTAAGAGCTTGAGTCGCTCCGCCAACTGGATCGCGTAGATGCGTGAGGGATCACGGGACAAATCTTCGTGTTGCCCATAACAACTTGTTTCGGTCTGGGTGTTAGTGTAAGTAAATTTCATGTTAACACAGATAAATAATTCGTAGTGTGGGGTGTTTTATGATACATGAAGCTCTGCGGATTTTTTCTTGCTGTTTATTGTGACTATATTCACTGTTTATTGTGACCTTCTTACCATTTAATAACATTTATATTTAGCAAAATATTCAAATTATATATTATTCAAAATTGCGACCCAGAATTGAAAACCAGGTAGAAATTAATTTTACTGCGACTATAAGTTAAACGTAAGTTAAATAAATGCGCAGACAAATTCAGATAATAATTATATAACTAATTCTTATGACGATCACCGTCACCGGAAACCAGACAGGTCTGTAAAGAAAAAACCTGTTAGAACTTTGTACTCTTTGCCTACCTCGCAAGGGATCTGGCGTGACAATATAGATAGATAGACACCGTCGTCATGGCTATTTAATGAGAAACTGGACAGACAAGGCGACTATGAGCTGAAACCATATCCCCATGGACATTCGGTATTGGATAGCGGAACTGGACACTTATATCCTTTGACCAAATAAATAAACAACAACAACAGATATTCAATGCGAAAGTACCGGGAAGACCTTTTTTTTATCGCAGAGAAAACTCTTTATGGGTACCCGTCCGTATTCAGGGGACACGGAGGGGTTATGTCGGAGTCCTTAGTCCATCGACGCTCGGAGCAATAGCCCTGGCCGACGGTGAACCAAGTGTACCAACTAAGAACTCTGCGGTGACACCGCCTTTGCCGCATAGTGTCAGGGTCACGAGATTGCCGTTAGAAACGCACCCCGACCCCGACGCGACCACACCACAACATCCCTATCTTGCGTCGAGGCGGCGCCTGAGGTGGACGGCTGCGATTGGGCCTCAGATAGTCGCGGCGCCCAGCAAGTGGCCGGGCGGTTTTCCGGTCGTGGTGCACAGTGCACAACAGGGAGCAGCCCTACAGCTAGAAGCCCCCTTCTTCCCCTTCTTCGGGGGAGGCGTCGCTTCGTCCGTTGATCCCGGCGTCGGGGCGTTAGGTGCCGGCTTGTCGAACGCTAGCGGTGGGCGTAGGCACTGCTCCGGGAAGAGGCGCCCTTTCAATGCCGTAAAACGGGCGTCTGTCATTATCCCGACGCTATCGATAATGGACCTGCGCATCTGCTCCAGGTCCATCGTCAGGGTTATCACCGCCGCAGTAACGCCGCGGGCGAGACTATCACGGGCGCGGCCACAGCGGGCGACGTTACCGCGGGTGAGGCAGCCGCAGGCGTGACCACCATGGGAGCGGCCTCCTCTGGAGAGACCGGGAGTTGAGGCGTGCCGACGGAAATACGCGATCTGGTCTTTGTACCACCCGGTGAGCCTCTTAAGCCGGGCGATCCCACCTTCCGCCCTCTTTATCGCCTCTGGGACCGAAGCCTCGAGGTACCGGGAAGACCTAGGCTCTCATACCATGACCTAATAAGACCGCCTCTTATCTGAAGGGCAGTCTCCGTAACCGGCTAGCGTAGACGAGACAAACTATGAAAGTGGAGGAAGCCAGATAGGTCTGTAAGGAGAGAACCTGTTGGAACTCTGTACTCTCTGCCTACCCCGCAAGGGATTTAGCCTGATGATATAGATAGAATAAACACGTAACGCGGCGCGTTACGATAATGATCGTTTAGTGCACGAAGCAAATATAAAGATGAGTCGGCATTATTAGTTTTGCTTATACAATCATGAGTGTCACAGCGCGGGTGATGCGAGATGAAGAGCACGTTACAAACCACCCACTGCTATATTTACGATCTAGCTGAAAATGACATTCTGACGTAAACCACGCCAACCGCGATAACGTGAAGGCCTAGTGGGAAGGCACGGTGCGGAACTGCTTAGGCCGCCTCCTCTTTATGTTTGCTTTGTGGTTTAGTGGTACTCCAGTTGCATGCAGAATACCATTAATCGTTTATTCCACTAAGTTATCGTTACGAGCCACGTTTGGGAATATTGATGAATGACACCGCCGGTGCAGATGCTAGCGGATTTTAAGGAAAAGGAAAGGACGATATATGATTAACTCTTTGAAGAAGCGGGAACACCACAAGTGGAACTGGGTAAATCCTGAACGTGTGACGAAAATTAAGATTACATTCGCAAGTCATGGATAGACTTTGTCATGTTGATATAAAGACAACTCAATGATGTATTTGTGATTAGTTAGCTTATAACTGTCGGTTCAAAGACCTTGTTCTGAATAAAATTAATTATATAACACACACACACACACCGGGGCACACCGCCCACGGCGCGGCGGCGTTTATTTTTAACCGACTTCAAAAAGGAGGAGGTTCTATGTTCGGTTGTATGCATACTTTTTTTTTATGTATGTTCAGCGATATTTCCGTCAATTGTGGATCGATTTTGATATTTTTTTTTGCATTGGGTTCAGTATAACTCCGCGGTGGTCCCATTTTAATTTCATTGGTATTGGCCCTTGGACTTAGAAGATACTCAGAACTCCTTAACGACAAACAATAGGCATGTGTAAATTGAGATATTATGGGTATTACGTCTATCCTATAGGTACCCTACTATAGAACTAAGCAGTATATTAGCCAACTTCAAAAAAGGAGGTTCATAATTCATCCTTTTTTTATAACTCCTTTGCTTATGAACCGATTTTGATGATTCTTTTTGCATTTGGTTCAGTATAGTTTTGAAGTGGTCCTATTTTATTGTTATTGGTATTGGACCTTGGACTTTCAAGATACAAGAGGGAACACCTTAACGGCGAACAGCACGAATGTATAGATTCCGTTATTATAGTCATTATATTAATCCTGTAGGTACCTTACTTTGCAACTTAGCAAAATAATATAATATCGGTATA